>LPNX010965081.1:45496-159761 GCA_001517045.1 Pseudotsuga menziesii | reverse complement strand
ATATATATATATATATATATATATATATCCATGCCAATAGATCTCCCTTAATTGGATCACTAATAGGTATCAATTATTCCTAATCCTCATTTTTAATACTTGGACATATGAAAAGATTGAATTCTCTACAACTAGAAATCTATGCATGACACATGCATAACATTAGTCATGCAAGATAAACTTAGTATTCCATTGATTCTTTGAAGGAAGGATTGGGATAAACTCAATCTAAGTATTGGCCTTTCGCTACTTAGTCAACATCAATTCTAATAACATTTATCAAGTAAAACTTGCTTCCAAAATATAGTGTCCCTCTTATCACTTAAACAAGTTATCCAAAGATATTGTGGTAAATCACTTGACAGAGAAGTTAAGTCTTTACCAAATTCAATGAATTAGATTGATTTTAATGGGAAACAATTTAACACTACTATGGGGTTAGGGACATCATGGGTAAACCCACACTTGTAAATACATGCAATATCCTCATAGTACCACACTCATATTTGGTTTGGAACCATTTCAAAGGGATGAACTCAATTAGTGAGAAGGAGACATAATAGGTGCACCGAGTGGCTTTAGATGTCATGTTCAAATATCATTTCAATGTCTCAACATTTGATCACACATCTAAAATAAGTATGCACTAAGTAGATAGTTCTCCCTACCTGTATTTATTTAACAAATCTTATATATTCTATTTTGTGTTATTCACATATGATTGCTTCTAAAACTGCACTAGTTAGTAGATGTTCAAAATTTGCATCTTCCTTATCTTCAAATATATTGCTCTATAATACTAGGAATCTTAGCCTACCTTTCAACATCTTAGCAACATCTATAAGTAACCGATGGCCTTAAATGTTTCCCTCCTATATCCTTCTTATGAAAAAATCAACATAAAAAAATAATATTGGTGTGATTGTGATAGTTGGTTAAATACTTCCCCACCTTCACTAAAGAGTGGCTCTTAACCTACTAATTTAATCTTTAAATCCATCCACAATAGTACCACATATTAAAGAAGACCCCAAACAACAAATGATATCAACAACAACCTTACTTTCTCTTGTAATCCCCATGTCATGATATTACAATTTGTTAACCCCACTAAGATGAATATTGGATTTATAAAAATAGGTGGTAAGAAGAGAGGGCCCACTAAGATAGGTTAATAATCAAACATAGACCGTAGGTTGTCCCATGAAAATGAAGCATCATAAGCACTAGTCCCAAGCATCACTCCTTCAATCCTTGTAAAAAAAGAAAAAATAATGGACAAAATTCAAGCATTAACCCAACATTATGAGGAGAGGTACTAGGAGGACATTCAAAATATCACTATTGAAATTGAACTCCATGGAAGAGAGGAAAGAGAACTAAGATTTATTGAGAGAAAGGGAAATCCCTCCTCATTACCCACTAATATTTTAAAATAGCGCATGGTTGGAGAACTCTCTTCTAATCTGTTATCGCAATAGAATGGACAATCATCGATATATTTGTGGGTATAACGACAATAATTAATTAGGCCCTAAAACTTAGGGGGATAAAGTTGATACAACCATACTTAGTTTTTTTTAGACAGAAGCAGTTATATTATATTGGGAGGTGGTGTAACCACCAAAAAGGGTCCAGATTACAAAATGCCCTCAAGGTAGCGGCAGTAGAAAAACATAAGACTTAGGTACAAGAGTAGTCAGAGGTGCCCTTGTGGGAGCGGCAAAGGGCATTAAAGCCACCAAAACGCCCTTGTGGAAGCGGCAACATAAGCAGTCTAAGACCTTAAACCCATTCATAACATAGTAAATAACTGATAAACTAAAACTATGCAGATTAACTAAGAAACTATAACTATGCAGAATAACAGAGAGGCATGTACATGCAAGACGACGGGCCAAAGCACTTTCCAGAAATGACTGCTATCTGTCTGAGCTGGAGGACATACCAGTACCAGAAGCTTCATGTTTGACAAGTTTGAGAGAAAGCTTGTTTACCTTTATTTCCAGCTTGACTATCTGCCTGGTTAACGAATTTTCAGTCCGCTTCACCTTCTGCTTAAACTTCTTGTGAAGGAAGGCCAAATATTTATTCACATGTTCCAATCTCCTTTCACCTTCATAATCAATAGCATTGACCTGGTTCTGCAGCGTCTTGAGATCGTGCTTCATCTCTCTCACTTTCGTCTCCACATGATTTGGATTGAAAGGCGCAACGACGGACGAGGACCCCGCTTCCATCTTAATTATCAGCAAACTCTTAGCAGATGCGAGTCAACGGAGCTCTTGGAGAGAGCCAAGCAAAACCACATTCTGCATGCTTCCATTCTCGGCATACCAACCCTTTAAATCCATGAGTCACAAGGAGCTTGGCATCACCTTAATTTCCATCGCGCGAGCAATTATGAAAATGCTTGAGTTTTCCAGGATCGACGCGACTCCTCTCACCTTCTCACCAGACGTTATCAGAACTTCAAATGCGCGAGCAGTAAATACTGCCATGATAACATTTGGTTCATCCAGGTTTGACAGGACTCCTATAGATTTCACCTCAAATGAGAAGGCCATATCAAGGTAAACCATTAAATCAATATTTCCCCCCGACGCCAAGCCATGAGCAGACATGAGGTCACCTGTCCTAAAAACCTTAAGACGCGGGACGGAACTGAGCTGAGGCACCTGTCTTCGCACCGGTCGATAAGACTACCCAAGCCAAGCATTTAAACTCGCCCCATCAACCAGCGCCGGGACACATGAACTACAAATGCCATTTGTCCTTGCGTCCAACCGGCACAGAGCGGACCTTCAGACTAGGACCCACATGGGGGAAGCCCACAATAAGACCCCGGGCCTATGGGGGCGAGTAGAAAGAACCCTGGTCATTGAGAATAAGCTCCCAAGGGCTAAGGGAAGAGCCTTTATTATCCTCATAGTTTGCTTTAGAGTTGTTTTTCCTCAAAACATGGAAGAATTCAATTTTTTTGAAGGAGGAGACTTGTGCCATGATTTTGTGAATTAGCTGCCTCAAGGTCATATGATTAGGCATAAGGTTTTCAGCTAGAGCACATATAACAATTCTAGAATCTCCAATAATAGTTAACTCAAAGATTCCTAGCGTCTTGGCTATCCTTAGTCCTTGCCATAAAGCCAAGGCTTCAGGATACAACCATACTTAGTTGATTCAAGAAGTTTGACCAAATTATTCTAGGATGCTTACCTCACCCAATTAGAACTACACATACCCTCTTATCAAACCCCTCATGTAAGACATCCTTCAAACAATCCACCATGAGTTATTGTCTACAAACCAAGAAATTGACAATATGAAACAAGTAATAAAATTCATGAACAATATTAATGTCCATAGTCTTATGATCTTTGAAACCCTCACACGTTATGACCTTCTATTCCAAAATCACTTTCACACACCCCAAATTTGGTCTTGGAAGTCTTAAGAAAGTTCACAAGCCCATATCCCACACATAATAAGTTCAGGCAACAATTCATTATAAAAAAAATGCAATTAACAATCTAAAACAAATAATATTCATTTCATATAAAAAAAATTGATAATCTAAATCAAATGATATTCATTTTATATAAAAATATATATAACACCTTAGCTTTAGAGACAAAACCAACTCTTGATTACCCAAATAAGCAAAATCCTTAACATGATCATCTAAAACCCAAATGCATGCCCATACCTGCATAGAATGATCTAGTTTTCATTAAAACACTATCATGTTAATAGAAATCAACCCTAATAAAAGTACAAACCTTCCTTTAAATGTGGTTGGACTCTAATAAGGTATTAAAACCGTATGTATGAAGTAGAAATAACCATAGTCAATGCATGAAAATTTATCTATACACAATGACAAGTGACAATTACTTCTCATTTGCATGCTTGCTTTAAAACACAATGAGAATATGTCAATTTCCTTAGAGGAATGATTTCCATGTATGGGATCCCCTACTGAGCTAAAATCACCGCTACCTATCCATGTACAAGTACAAGGCAAAAGCTATCCATTGAGCTGCAGAGTATTTAATGCTGCTGCTGCAAGCTTGATGACCGTTGGATCTCGAGCAGCTTAAGATCCAAGGGTCATCAAACCTCCTGCGGCAGCATTAAATGCTCTGCAGCTCAATGGATAGCTCTTGCCCAAGTACAATATAGATTGATGTACATAGAATTTTTATATCTATATTGGGATTGAGGAAGTTAGGTGAAACAATAAGTTGGCACACACCATGAGATTTTATTCCAAAAATTATTTTGATTTAGATTCAAAATCCGATTGCTTTCTCCCACTCACGTCATGTATTTAATGACCTTAGTCAACATTTCAAAGAATATTAATATATTAGATATCCAAATCGGAGGAAAGTCCTTATAATAATTATTTGCGTTATCTCTCTTTTAAATGACCAATTACTTTAAGGCCCCTAAAGTCTAACGAATATGCTTTAATTGATGATGTAATGACAAGTAACACTGAATGAAAATGCACTTGATAATTAATTAGATTGAGTAAATTTCTCTTTTCCATAAAATTTGATAATAATAAAAATTTTGATTTTGTAATTGGAAAATTTTGATTTTATGAATAAACTTTTGTAAGTTTTTATTTTTTAGTGTAAACAGATTTATAGATATTTATTGCTATTAGAATTTTTATATTGCAATTTTAATAATTAAAACTTGTAATTTTAATAGTCGGTAAATTTTATCTCCAATTTATTAAAGAAAAATCATTAAAAAGTAAGGTTAGTGTTATATTAATATTCATTCATTTATTTACAATGTTGAAACTTAATAAATTAAAATTAATTTAAAATAGTTAAATCTCATTATTATGGTAGTTTGAACTTTCTAAATAGATTAAAGATACTTAAAAGTATAGTTATGTTACTGATGTGATTATCTAATGATTTTGATATCTTTACTTTTCTTAACGATACTCTAGTCTTACAAGTCATGACAAACTAGTAAACCAAAAAAATCCAACACAAGAGTCATGAGGTGACAATGTCCTTGACTTGAACTAATTGCATAAGGGTATGAAAAATTGCCAAAAATATATGTGAATGAGTTAATATACAAAGCAAGTAAATAGATGGCATACTAAAGGAAAATGCAATGCAAGTCCATGTTTAAGAATGTATGCTAATGCATGGGATCTACATTGTTGTAGAGAACATAAATACTCCCAAAGCACGTGCTACCAAAGCGTTAAAAAATGGGTAGTGATAAAATATAAAAAGTGATTTGATTAACAAAGATTGAAACTTAATTAAGAACACTGCAAATTTATTTTATCTTGTATTAAAATTACAATATTGTCAATAAATCATAGCATAGTGATAAAATACATATGTTTAATAGTGGTTGGCGCCACACTTTCCATGGATTCAATTGGAGCTTGTCATTTGTCATTCTCTTTTGTACACTATTTCAGTATTTTGTTCTTAAATTAATTTAATTATAGAAAAAACAAGGTCTCAACCTTGAAGAACTATTTCTAATTTCTTATTATTTGTAGTGATGTTATAGTAAAATATCACACATTATATATGTCTAATATTGGGTTCCATATTCACTTGTAGGTTGAGAAGCTAGGCGCAACATATCTAAGTTCAGAAATTGGATATTCCATTTTAAAAGAATCTAAAGAACATAGAAATGTAGAACAAAAGAATTTGAATTTTCTCAATTATTAGCTGACTTCTTTTGTGGTATAGAGAGCTACACCAAATAGCAAAACTAGAAAATTTGACTTAGAGAAGCTTTATCGAAAACCAAAGCTATTCCAAAAAGACAGCTGGGCATATGCAAGATAGAAATATTACAACATTACATAATGCTAACAATGAGTATTCATCATAGTAAAAATATTGGAAACACAACATTAATGAGAAAGTGAAGGTAAACAACCTCAATATCTTTACATCAAGTTGAACCATGTAAAAATGAAGTAGAACAGTTAAATCCTGGGTAAATTTTCTTCATGCCTCGTTGAACTTTGTATTTATCTTTAGAAGGAAATTGCATTTAAAGCTTGGGAAGCTTCTGACTATTCTTGTCTTTAATTTCATGTCTGCTAAACTTTGTGTATTACATTAAAAGCCTAGAAACTTCCAAATATTACTCCATTTAAGTTTGATTACTGCTAAAGTTTGTACTTTCCTTAAAAAAATTACATTTAAAGCCTGGTATGTTTCAAAATAATTCATGCATTTAATTTCATGGAGGCTAAACTTTATGATCGTCATAAAAGGGAAAAATCCATTAACTATTGTAGAACCCTATGGTTATTGCTAGTGAAGAAATCCAATCATTGGAAGAAGTTGCTTGCTAATCGTATCAAAATTAAAGAAACATGGAATGACACCACAATAGATAAATCATAATATAACAAGAGGATATGGAAAATAGGTCCTCGAATTCCTAATGGTTAAAGCTCGTGAAAAAATCCAATCATTGGAAGAAGTTGCATGCTAATGGTATCAAAATTGAAGCAGAATGGAATGACAATGCAATGGATAGATCATGATATAACAAGAGGATATGAAAAAGAGGCCCTCGAATTTAGGTAGAGTGCATATTGGTAAGTAAAAGGAAGAGGAAAATACCCACTATAACACTAGAACTATTATTATTGGGACACTCGGTTATGTGGCACTTGAATATGATCTCTCTACTTATTTAACAAACAAAAGTAATGTCTTCTAAACACGTGGTGTGATTGCAATCACATTATGCATGATGTTGATGCCTCTTGGTGTTATTGATAGCACTCTAATTCATTGATATGCAAGTGGATCTCTTGAATCGGAGTTATGATCTTCTGAGAGCGATTGGATCTACAAATGTAAAGTTTGTGAGACTAACATCATCTTGTAAATTTTGATCCATTACTTCTTGTGTTGTGGAATATAATATTTATTATTTTCCTTCGAACATATTTGTTATCTTCCTTTTGACTTCTAATCCTAATGTTTTGTAAGATTTAAAAGTCTTACAAAATTTTACAACTTTCTTTATACCAATTAAATCAATTTACAATGTGTTCTAGAATATTATATTTATTATTTTCCTTCGAACATATTTGTTATATCCCTTTTAAATTCTAATCCTAATATTTTGTAATATTTAAAAGTCGTACAAAAAATTACAACTGTCTTTATAGCAATAAAATCAATTTACAAAGTGTTGTAGAATATAATATTTACTATTTTCCTTCGAACATATTTGTTATCTTTCTTCTTACTTCTAACCCTAATATTTTGTAAGATTTCAAAGTCAACACAAATATTTACAACTTTATTTATATCAATAAAATCATGTTTCCTAATATTTTGTAAGATTTCAAAGTCGCACAAAAATTTACAACTTTCTTTGTACCAATAAAATCATTTTTTCTAATATTTTTTAAGATTTCAAAATCACGCTATAATTTACAACTTTCTTCGTACTAATACAATCAATTTACAATGAAGATTTGGTTCCAACTAAATCTTATCAATTTACCTAGCATTATATAAGTTATGAAGATTCAGGTCTTGTTGGCCCTAGGAAAAGTTATCCAGAATTCTGCTCAGGAAGATAAAGATTATGGTCGCAAGACAAAATGGAAGTTGTGATGGAAGAAGAGACGCGAAGGAAGAAGAGTTGTGAAGGAAGAATAGTTGCAAAGGAACAATGCTACAACAGAATAAGAGTTGCGAAGGAAGAAGAGTTACGACAGAAGGAGAACTGGGATGGAAGGAACCGCGACCAAGGAAGAATAAAGCAGTCGAAAAGGAAAGTTCGATTGATCATGGGTAAAGAGTTATTTAGAATAAATCACGCTTTTGGTAATAAATCATAATTGTATTTTGGGTCGATAATTCCTATTTTTAGTTGTAACAGAATGTACAAAAATGGAAATGGCAACCTGTCGGTTAACAGAAAAGAGTCGGTTGATTAAGACGTGTAAAAGATTATAAAAGCGACAACCCCAGCGATGTGGGGGGGTTGGTTATCGAGTTGTTGATTGTCGATTTGTTCTTCCTCATTATTGTCAGTATATGTTGAGAGAGAAGAGATTTGATTAGCTCGAGAATCAATCAAGGCTGTGTGGATTGATAGTTATGAGAAGAAGAGACCTGCTTAGCTCGAGAATTGATCCAGGTTGTGTGTAAATCGACAATTGAGAGAAGAAGAGAGTTGCTTAGCTAGATAATCGATCCAGGCTGTGTGCAGATCGACAATTGAGAGAAGAAGAGGAGAAAAATGATAGACCCAAAACCAGAGAGCATGAGAGGAGAGAGATCTATACGAATTGTAGAATATATCTAAAGAAGAGTCTACAAGTTAAGTGCGTAGAACAAAGGTGTTAACCTATTTCTCATGCCAGATAAAGAGTACCTTTGTGTTTTTTCCAGATGGGTTTCCACATTAAATGTTGTCTCTGTGTGTCTTTGATAATTATGTTTATATTGAATGCATGTATGTTGTGAATTAGTGGATCTGAATAGGTCGCACAATGTTTGTTTATGAGTAAACCCATGTAGGGGTGTGTGGGTGTGTGTGTTGCACCATTAATAGATTGAATCTGTGATAAGGATTTTATGTTAAATACTGCAATATGTGTCAAAGGATAATTAAACTATTATCTTGAATGAATAAGAAAGAACAAGAAGTATAAATTCTCGGTTTCGCTCGAGTGATTTAAGAAGTATTGTAAGAGTTAAAATCCCCACATAGCTAGAAAAACCTGGTTCTTATAGTTCCCAATAGATATCTTGGGTGAGACTGCATCTGTGTCACAGGTGTTGTCAACGGTGTCCTGCTCGACCGAGTCGATATCTCGACCTTTGTTGACAAACAAGGGATCTAAAACTGGGTCAACCAGAATCACACCAACAAATGGTTTTGTTGTTGGGACCATGAATCATTCGGGCGGAGATATGTTGTGTCACCCGGCGAAGCCAGAAATTCAAGATTGGGTGGATTTTAAGGCACTAGAGTTTGCAGGGGAAGAAAGTGAAGGACCTATGTTGAACCCAACAGAGTGGCTGGAGTGATAACTTTATACTGATATTCATGTGATTTTCTTTAGTGAATTTCCCATTGTGTTGCACGAATGGTTGTTAAAGTTTGAGACACAAAAGAAAAATATTCAAGGAGGAGAACCGATAGAGTGGATCCCTTAGTTGATTTAGCGGCTAAAAAGTATTAGCACCCCTATATCGAGGGCTGTTGATTTCTTGGTTGACAGTATTTTGGAAGGATACATCACTGAAATTTCTATAGACACTATACGGTCATATAGTGAGACTAAAACAATTTTTTCCCAAGGACCTAGAGGACGATACCTAACATATTTAAAGACTTGGATCAAGATACTCATATGTGAGAAAGGGATCCTAAGAATGGAGTCCAACGAATAAATATTTGTGCATGAAGACCCGGGAAATGTCACAAGAGAAGTTTGAGAAAAATGGAGTAGAGTAAGATGAGATGTTTCCTAGCGATAGTGAGACTGAACTAGAAGGTGGATGTCTAAGAAGCAGAAGAATATTTCAGTCGGGAAAGAGAATAAGGACTGCAACCAGAAGAGGAAGTTGCATTACGACTGAAAGACAGGGTTACGAATTGGTGTCGCACTTTGACAAAGGTTCTTGCGACAAGGAAGAGGAATAATAGCCTAGACGAAGAAGAAGCCCCATATTCAGAGTACGAGTACGACATACCCACAACCCCGCATACATCCCCGAAGCTAAGATATAAAAACTCATCACCCAATAGTTTTGTTAATCAAAGTAAAAATAATAGTGGGAATAACAAACAAGGGACTCCCACTAGCCAAATCTTTAATCCAACAGTACCAAGAACAAATATAATGGTTGGGAATGATATAAAGTTTCCAATATTTAATGGAAACGGGTTAGAGTTCCTTGAACAACATTGGTTTCTATGCAAAGTCGTGTGGACTGTGTGACAAATCAAATATGAATCCATGAATAAAGCCCAAATGATCACAACCCTTAAAGGTTATGCGTTTGATTGGTACATGAAATTATTTTTGGTTCCGATAGGAGTCCCATAGAAAACATTAGATCAAATCTGGGTAGGATTAATAGATGAGTTCAGAAAACCCAAATCTAAGTCACAATGTATTAGAGAGATAAAATAATTTAAGAAATTTCCTACGGAATCTGTTTGGGACTTCAAAAAAAGATTCAAGACACCGATGGCCAAAGTAAGCTTTCAAATGTCAGACGTACAACGCAAAGAGTGGTTCAATGCGGCATTGTTACTGCACATTCGGATTCCTTTGATGCAGCAAAATATTGTATCACATACCGAGGCTCTGGAACTAGCTATGAAGCTCGAATACTCACCGGTTGGAGACACTAGTGCAGAAATGATGCAAATCCAATCACAACTTTCCAACCTACCATTGCAACTTCAGGATATTAAGAAAGGGAAGGAAGTGAAAGAAGAACTATGGTGTACCATATGCAGAACTGAAGGACATGATAAAGACAAATGCTCAACATTTATGAATTATGTCGCATCGAGAGCACCAAACCCAATAAATACACAAGGGATGCCTTGGTGTCGATTCTTTCAAACTAAAGGGCATAGGTCGGAAGAATTTTTATACTTATAGAAGATCATAAGTGCACCAGTCAGTTTATACTATAAGTTTTGTAGATCAGTAGGCCATGATGAGAAAGACCATAGAGCATATCATGTACTGCAGGAGAAAACAATTGATACCTATTTAATGAATAATCGTGAATAGATGCAGGTTGAGCAATCTTAGGGTCAATATTCACAGGATTAGTGCCCTCAGAATCAATATCCACATAACCAGTGCCAGCAACAACAATACCCTTAACCCAGGGAGGGTGGAATTTTTAGAGGTCGAGGACAAGGAGGAGGATTTGGTCGCGGAAGAGGCCAAATTGTATGTTATACTTGTGGGAATCCTGGACATTTTTCTAGGGATTGATCATACTTTCGAGGAATATCCTTAGTTGATTGCGAGATGGCATGCTAAAAATGTGGGAAACCAAAATCCATCGTAGAATCCCAATCCGAACCCCAATCAAAATATCCAAAAGATTTATGTTGAACCAAGGGAGCCATATTGTTGTCATGACAAGAGGAAGTACTACAAATGGAGCAGATAAAGAAACACCATATGGACAACTGTAGGTGTGACTAGCAACACAAAAGAAAGAGCCATTCGACATCTAAAAACAAAAGGAAGTATTATTGGATGCATGAAAAGAATTCGTTGACAGGAACCAAGCATCAAATCTTACTCCTAAACCAACCGAAGGACCAATATTGGGAATGCTTGAGAGATTTGACCAGTTGTTTCCAAAGAAACCAACGGAAAAGGTTAGTGAACTAAAAGAATTCTTTAAAAGTTTCTTATCACTAATAGAAGATTAAGATGTTGTCGCAGAAATGTCAGCTTTGATAGAAGAACCTCAAGAAGAGGCGCGAAAAAAAAAGGGTTAATCATATCGGGAAAAGATTGAAGACTGGTCAAGAACTGAGAATGACTACCCAAATAGGATATTACGATATGGACTATATTATTCTTGACTTGGGCTCCAATGTTAACATTCTGACTAAAAATACTTGGGAGAGTATGGGGAAGTTGATACTTGTATGGTCTCATTTCCATCTCAAATTAGAAAATCAGTCGAACGTCCTACCTATCGGTCAACTTACTCAGGTGTCTGTCGAGATAGAAGGACTCAAAACTTATGCTGACTTCGAAGTGATTGACATAGGCAATGATACAAATATGTATCCCTAACTTCTGGGGATCGACTGGGAAATCAATAATCATAGCATTATCAACTTTAAGAAAAGGATCTTAAGTTTTGAAGAATCAGAGTTAAGGGTGGTCGCACCAATTGATCCACTAGAAGGTTAGAGATACATCGAGGAAGTGAATAGTGAAGGGAAAGGAAGATATCTCAACAATATATATAATATTAATTCTACAATGGATGATTATGTGAATCCAATGGCTAACAGAAAGCTCAGTTGGCGCAACGTTAGTTCCTGCACATTGGATTCTGGAGAAGCTTTGGAAAAGTGGAAGAACCGATTGCATGAAGTGTTGATGAGAAGATGCACAAGAATTACACAATCTATGCGATTGGTAGGCATCGAGGTAAGTCATATACCCAAATATGAAGTTTTACCTAACCTGACCTATTTTCTTACAAAATTTGAAGAAAAAGTTATAGAACATAAGTGCTTGTTCGCCCTGGACTTTGCACTGAAAGCTACACCTACTAGATGGTAGGTCGCACATAAAAAAACTATCTCAGAAAGGCCTCAATGTCGGAGATTGATGAAGATATGATTTGGAGAGAAGATCAACTATATTGGTCGAAAGTACACATTATTAACTAATCATGTCGATCACATTGAATATTGGCGTGTGACATGGAAGGCATGTCCACGATAGGAATGGGTCCATCAGTTTATACATACACCATACATGATCCCACAGAACTGGTACATGTTGGTTGAGCTACGATGAGAAATAGTTGAATGGGAAGAACTAGCTTCCAACTTTATACACACATTTGAATTTGATGATGACTATCCCTCGATTGATGTTGCATTACAAGTAATCAAGACAAAAATATTTCAAGACATCCTAGTGTTGATGATAAAATTTAATCAGAGAAGTGCGGCAATATAGCACTAAATGGAGTGCTATACTGTGATGGGTGAACATAATGATGATGACCCACGATACATAAACATCCTATATTCTGAAGGTACTCGCACAGTGAAAATATTTGGTATTTCAAGTAAAAAATTTATGAATCTGTTGAAAGTCAAGAAAGTAAATATTGGGTCTCCAGAGAATCCAAAGTTTGACAATATTGGATATTATTGGGATGATGAAACTGTCGAGAAGGTCACAGAACTACTACATGAATTTCAGGATCTGTTCCCTACAAAATTTTCATAGATGAAGGGGATTATCAAGGGCCTTGGAGATATGGAAATACCATTAAAGCCCTACGCAAATCCCGTGAAGCAGCGATCATACCGACTGAATCCACGGTACAAAGAAAAAGTTAAGATATATCTAGATTGAATGTTGGATGTGGGTATCATAGAACCGATTGATGAATATGAGTGGATCAACCCGATGATAGTGCAAGATAAGAAAACTACCGGTGAAGTATGTATTTGTGTCGACCTAAGGAAGTTGAATGATGCATGCTTACACGACCCATTTTTTACTATGTTTACAGACGAAGTATTGGAGAGTATCAGGGGGTTAAGAAGTCTATTCATTCATTGACGGGCTCTCTATCTACCATCATATCAGGATCCCGAAGGAATATCGACACAAGACAACCTTTGCAACGTAGTGGGAGCGCTTCCAATAAATGGTAATGCCCTTTGGACGCAATAATGTTGCTTCTATATTTTCCAGAATATTAGTGGTTTATTTTAAAGACTTTATTCACAAATTTATTGAGGTGTATTTTGACGATTGGACGGTGGTTGGGCTCATAAAAGACCATATTGAAAGCCTCAGACTGATGTTGGAACGGTGTCTACAATATCATATTTCGTTGAACCTAAAGAAATGTATTTTTTATGCCCCATTTGGAATTTTGTTTGGCCATGTGGTTTGTCGTGATGGAATCCTAGTCGATCCTGCTAAAATTTCGATCATCGTCAACTTACCACCACCCTCGACAGTAAAGTAGTTGATAATGACATTAGGACATGCATCATACTATCATAAATTTATCAAGGGATATGCATAGGTGAATTCTCCAATGGAGAAACTATTGAAGAAGGATGTTACGTTCCAGTGGAGAAAAAACTACCAAGAGAGTCTGGACACTCTAAAGAATAAGATGGTCATAACACCCACACTAGTTTTTCTAGACTAGAAGAAGGAATTTTGCGTACATGTCGATGAGTCATCTGTTGTGATCGATGTTGTACTAGCACAGCCTGGCGAAGCGTCTATAAATCATCCTATTTCCTTCACTAGCATAAATTGATTAGAGAAGGCTTAGCTATGGTGTATGCGCTTCAAAATTTTCGACGCTATTTGTTGGGTGGACATTTCAAAATGTAAATAGATAATTCTATGTTGAAATACTTGGTAAATAAGCTAGTGTTGTCGGGGGATATTTTCCAATGGCTTCTCCTTTTCCAAGAATTTGACTTTGAAGTCATTGTTAAGCTGGGTCGACTAAACTCAGGACCAGACCATCTGTAGAGTCTTAAAAGTGGAGAAGCACCTGGTAATCTCAACGATAGTCTTCCTGATGCACAATTATTTGTGATCACAATGTTTGATGATCACTATAGAGACATTATACAATTCTTGAGTATGGGATGTGCACCATCTGGATTCACCACCGCACAAAATAAGCAATTAGCTTTGTGAGCTGTAGATTTCCAATTGATAGATGGACAACTATATAATATGGGACCCGACGAAATTCTTCGTCGCCGTGTATTGGAACAAGAGTGACCAATGATATTGAACGAATCTCATGTTGGTGTCATAAGAGGCCATTATGCTGGAAAAGATACAGTTCATAATATATTACAAGTAGGATTTTGGTGTACTACCTTGCATTTGGATGTTAGAGAATATTGTCGCTGCTGTGATATCTGTCAGAGAGCTAGAAATTCGTTGCGACAAGATGAAATGCCACTAGTACCTCAGATAAATTTACAGGAATTTGACAAATGGGATGATGATTTTGTGGTTCCTATAAACCCACCAAGAAAAAGAACAGGTGCACAATGCATTATTACGATAACATATTACTTGACTAGATGGGTTAAAGCAACACCAGTAAAGGATTGTACTACTACGACTACTACAAATTTTTTGTTTGATAATGTTGTGACTAGATTTGGATGCCCAAATATTTTGATAAGTGATCAAGGGACACACTTTTTCAATTAGCTGATTGACGAATTAACTGAATAATTCCATATCTAGCATAGAGAGATGACACCATATCACCTAGAGGCGAATAGTGTTATCGATGCATTCAACAAGATCCCAGAGAACACATTAACAAAGATTTGCAACATTCAAAGATATGATTAGGACCATAAATTTTTTGTGGTACTATGGGCATATCACACAACCTATAAGAAATTGACATGCCAAACTCCATTTCGACTGGTGTATGGAAAATAGTTTGTTATGCCAATGAAATATATTGTACTCAGTCTAAGAATAGTTGTGATTACTAAAATGACTGATGTTGGTGTTGTAGAAGAAATATTGTCGTAGCTTATGCAGTTAGAGGAAGAGAGTTTCATCGCAAGTATCATAATGTTGAGAAGGTGCGACAGAAATCTTGGCATGACAGACACATCAAGAATAAGCAATTTCAGGGAAGAGGACTTATCCTCCTGTATGACCGCAATTTTTTAAAGCATCCTGGCAAGATGAGAACACATTGGTTGGGATCGTATGTTATCATTCATATCATTGAAGGAGGTGCAGTACAATTGCATAAATTAGATGGAACACCTTTCAAAGGACTAAAGCCTTACCAGGATAGCCATGACTTTGTCGACTGGAAAAAAAGGACACAGATTTATGAGTGTGTTTCTGTAATAAGTATGAGTGTTTTGTATCAAATTTATGAGTGTTTTTTCAGATTTATGAGTATTGTGTTTCATATGATATGCCTATCGAGGATAAATAAAAAATGTCGCAGGCTATCTGTCTATCATAAAAGAAAAATGGTGGCAAAGAATCTTTGTCTGTCACAAGGAAAGAAATGTGTCAAAGGTTGTATACTAGTCGCAGGAAGAAAATTGTTGTTGCATGATGAAATTTGGTCACATAAAGACAGTTGGTTGTAGTTAATTTGAGTACGTTTTGGTCACTTTTGTCATTAATGCACAATAAATACCATTGAACTGACATGAGAAGTGACGGTTTGATTAGTGGTTTCATTGTAATGATTAGAAATATTGCTCCATGTAACTAAAATCGCTACCACCTTTCCATTTATTTCCTGCTTGTGTGAAGGAAAGACATATTGAACGAGTGAATGTATATCATCTTTGCACCGAAGTTCCTTCATTCTATTGCATCCAACTAAGAATGTTGAGATGTTGTGTTTGCAACTGTAAGATCCAAGGTGATTTTTTGTAGAGTATGGTCATTTCTATCTCCAATACAAGCATTGTTGCAGAATCAGTCATCAAAACACCTTCACCTACGCCCATCATGGAAGAAACGGTCGCATTTGTTCCACTATCGGCCATGGTTGCAGAAGAAGTTGCATGATCGCCGATGATTCTGCCAGTTCATTTACGACCATACCCACCTGACACGTAAAAAAGGAAATGATTTGGTACCCGCAAGAAGGCAACAACACCACCACCAAAAGAAGAAGAAGCAGAGCCAGCATCCATGCTGCCAGACTATGTCTCGCCCATACCAGCCGATGCGCCTAAGGTCAGACTTGGAAAAAATGCAAAGTATTAATTGGTATCACCAACTATAACAGAAGGAATTTAGATAACAATGAATAATGACAAGATCCTGGGACTTCGTCTTCAACTTTACAAGAAGCTAAGGATATATTTGGTGATGTCGATGAACTTTTATCTCGTCAAAATCAAGGTTTGAGAGTAAAGGACTTGGATGGTGTCGAAAATATAAATTACGAAGGTTTCAAGAGACTGGAAGATGGGTTTGAGACAAGTATTGTGGCAGAGAAATACATGATAGTGAAGGGTGATCAAATTCATGAACAAATGTGTCAGAATTGGTTAAAAAAAATCTAGTTTTGAGCTTCTATGAAAGTTATACTATAATCTCGGAGCATTTGGATGCAAGAGGACATGCATCGGCTCGACACAGATATCATACTTGATTGCAAAAATTTTACTGGCGAAGGCATCACACGTGAGATGTTTGCAGAATCCAAAGTCTTTCGATCTGAAGAAATTGCAGAAAACATTTACAAGAGGGTTGTGGAGTTGGAATTACAAGTGAAACCCAATACAACTCTAGAGGTACTAGAATAAATAAGAAAAGAAGCAACTAAGGATGTGATGAATATAGAAGAATCAGAGGCACTCTGTGCCAAGGAAGTTGAGAAAGTTTCTCAGTCGTGGGAAGCTTTGATTGATGATGAAGAGTTAGAAAAAGTAACAGTTTAGTTGCACACTACAAAATAAGAGGTAAACCAGGTGAAAAATGAAGTGATGAAGCTTCCAATAGTAGAGAAAATGCATAACAAAGTCGATATGAAGAAGCTACAGTAGTAGGTCACAAAATTGCAAACACAACAACAAAAGATATCTGACAGGGTCACATAGTTACAAGCAGAGGAAGAGAAAGTTTCATGCATCATTCAACCTGTACATGAAAAGGTGCAACAATTTTTGGGGTCGGAGGGACTTGCAACTTTGGAACACATCATTTCCAAACTTGTGGATAATTTGAAGAAGACAGAAGCAGAAGTGCGATAGGACACTAAAAAGGTAGTGAAAATCTTTCAAGATTTTCAAATTAAGGTCTCAATAATAGAGGTTTCAGATTAATGTGGCTCGGGATGATCCACATGTGAGTGTTGGGGGCCTGTTGGCCCTAGGAAAAATTAGGCAGAACTCAGCCAGAATTATGCTCGTGAAGATAAAGATTCCAGTCGTAAGACAAAAAGGAAGTTGCGATGGAAGAAGATATGCGAAGAAAGAAGAGTTGCGAAGGAAGAAAAGCTACAAAGGAAGAAGAGTTGCAAAGGAAGAAGAGCTACGACGGAAGGATAACTACAACCGAAGGAACTGAGATAGAGGAATAATAAAGAAGTCGAAAAGGAAAGTTTGACTGATCACGGGTAAAGAGTTAGTTAGAATAAATCATGCTTTTGGTAATAAATAATAATTGTATTTTGGGCCGATAGTGCCTATTTTCAGTTGTAACAGAATGTACATAAATAGAAATGACAGTCTGTCGGCTGACATAAAAGAGTCAGTTGCTTAAGGCATGTAACAGATTATAAAAGAGAGAACTCAAGCAGTGTGTAGGGGTTGGTTATCGGGTTGTTCATTGTTGTTATTTTCAGTCTAGGTTGAGAGAGAAGAGTCATTCTTAGCTCAAGAATCTACCTAGGTTGTGTGTGGATCGACAATTGAGAGAAGAAGAGAGTTTCTCAGCTTGAGAAGCGTTCCAAGTTGTGTTTGGATTGACAGTTGAGAGAAGAAGAGAGTTGCTTAGCTAGAGAACTAATCTAGGCTATGTTCATATCGATAGTTGAGAGAAGAAGAGGAGAAATACATAGACACAACACTAGATAGCATGAGAGGAGGGAGATATGTACGAATTGTAAAAGATATCTAAAGAAGAGTCTGCAAGTTGAGTGCGCAGACCAAATGTGTTAACCTATTTCTCATGCCTAATGAAAAGCACCTTTGTGGTATTTCCCATATGTGTTTCCACGTTAAATGTTGTCTTTGTGTGTCTTTGATAATTATGATTATGTTAAATGCATGTATNTGTGTGTGTGTGTGTGTGTGTGTGTGTGTGTTGCACCGCTAATAGATTTAATATGTGATAAGGCTTTAATGTTAAATATGGCAATATGTGTTGATGGATAATTAGACTATTTTCTTGAATGAATAAGCAAGAACAAGAAGTATACATTCTCGGTTTTGGTCAAGTAATTTAAGAAGTACTATAAGAGTCAAAATACCCACATAACTGCAGAAACCTGGTTCTGGAAGTTCCCAATAGATATCTTGAGTGAGACTACATCTGCATCACAGGTGTTACCTACATGGTCCTTCTCTGTCAAACGGATATCTTGGGATTTGTTGATGAACGAGAGATATGAACCTGGGTTGACCGGAAGCACACCAACATGTCCAACTAAATCTTATCAATTTACCCAACAAGTTATCAAGATTTGAATCTAACTAAATCTTATAAGTTTACCAACCATTATTATAAGTTGTGACTTACATTTCAACGTACAAGATATGGTATGAGAAAAGATGTTGAAAGATGATGAAATAATGGAAAAAGAGTGGGAACGGATTGAAGCATATGTGTACGTATGGAATGGCGAGAGCGAAATTGAACCCCATACGGTATGATGAATTAACCATATTGATTTAGGAGTGGTAGGTTTTTTACGTTTCCACACGGTTTCCATCATATCAGAAGAAAGATGTTAAAGTATTATTGTTTTTTTTTTGTTATTTAGAAAAAGATAAACTTTTGATAGATTATTTAGAAAAAGAATAACAAGGTGCTGAAATGACAATTCATTGAATGACAAATAACTGAAATGAAAATTCATTGCATATGAAGTCTCACAATTTAATTACAGTGAAAACAACATCATAACATTTTAACTATAAAAAGTTAAAATACTAAGTTTACAAGTATATGTTTTTATTTTTGTTTAAATACGACTTTAAATATTAAGTTTAACAAATATATGTTTTTTATTTTGTTTAATAGATATTATAAGGAGGTCATTAATCCTAACTTGAAAGATCAAAAGTATCTCTCAGTAGTAACTAGTTTACCGTAGAAAATTAATATAACCAAGATTAGAACTAACTCTCATGAACTTCATAGAGAAACACGATGTTGGTATATTCGTAAAACTCCATGGGCGGAAAGGTTTTTCCATCTGTGTGAGTCTATGAGCATTGAGGATGAAAATCACTTTCTCTTAGAGCGTCTTGCTTACACCCACATTAGATCTGAGTTTCATAGTATTTGCTACATTACAAACTTTTATAACCTCCTAACTTACCAAAACTATAGTGACATTGGAAATCTTTTTGAACACAGGAACAAGATTTTAAAATAAATCGAGTATTATCCTTCTTAAGGTCCGATAAAACAAAGTTGGTCTCAGTGGACGATCATCATCAGCATCATCATCGTCGTCGTCATCATCATCGTCACCGTCGTCGTTGCCGCCGCCGCCGCAACCGCTATCACCGCCGTCGTCGTCGTCATCATCTGTTAATAAATTTTTCATATGTTTAAAAATTATTAAATTTCAAAATTACAATTTACGTTGCTCAAATGACATTATATGGATTCACAGATTTCAATTACAGTGAAACGACAACATTAAATTTAAACCCTAAAACTAAAAATCTTAATAATCTTTCAAACTATTTTTTAAATATATTAAAAATATATGTTCCAAGTCAAAAGCAGCTCACCTTTTCCCACATTTATAGGAAATTTAATGGTAAAGCAGATTCTATTTATAATCATTAAGCTTTTTTCTTTGAATATACTTTGTTTTGGTCATTTTCTCTGATGGCAGTTTTATTTAAACAATTTTTTTTGAAGGTGCTCATGAACTATTGAGTTCTCCTTTTGATGGGGTGAAATGTATTTATGAATGATAAGAATATCGTTGTTGTTGTTGTGGATTGAAGAGCCTGAACTGGTTCCTTATGATCTTAAAGCTCTTCTATTTTAACATATGCTTTAACAACGCTATTTTGAATAGTTATTTGAAGGCAGTTTTACAACAAGAAACATGTGATGAAATGTGGAAAAAATAATCATCTAGAATATTTTGATGGTGCCAAAAGATCAAACTTTAATGGGGTGAAGATAAAAAGTACATATTAAAAAAGAGCAAGATATACCAGTTATTATTGTGATAGTGGGAGAGGAAATCCTTGTAGATTTTATTGATGCATCCTTTGATTCCAGGCGGGTTTTGGTTCATTGGGACGTCAATAGTCTAGTTGGTTTCCTATTTGTGGAGCGCATAGCAACCCCAATTCTCAAGGATGCTCTAGAAGGCGCATAGTGTCTCCCGTAGTGTAATGCATACTGAACGGGGGATGACTAGTTTCTCTACCCAAAGTCCTTATTTACAGCCGAAGATTCTTATGAAAATAAGCTTATTTACAGTAGGAAATCCTCCATTAGTTGTTGATGTGATGCTACAATTGATGAAAATAAGCTTATTTAATAGCCATAGATCCTCCATCTATTGTTAATGCTACAACTACAAGGTTGATGTTACAGTTGCAGGACATGCAGATGCCAAATAACATATGTCGATTACACTGCATAGAAAACCACACCCATAAAAAATGGCATGCCAGCTACTCCATGCAAAATGAAAATCCCGCACCTAGATTGTAGTGACGCCATAGAAAAGGAAAATCCAACAACTGTGGATTGTTAGATCAAACTAAAAAAGGAATTCATGCAATAAGGCATAGACAACTGCCATTAAACCATGGTTGTATGGAAAAGCCTTTAAAAACCACCTCGAATTCCTTGTGGATGGCGTTAACAACATTAAAATAGGCTGATGCCTGCCTATCGCCCTGTGGTGGGAAACATATAATGAGGCAGACGTCAGCCTAAAACAACTAATCAAACGTGAAAAAATTGTTAAATTTAAAATTGTTATTTTTTTTAAATTTAATTTCCCATGGTTTGGAGTATAAATTATTTTGCAACTTTAAACAAACCGTGAAATAATATCCCCAACTAAAAACTAAAACTATATGTCAGAGACATAATAAATTCTAATTCAAAACCACAACAAATATTTTATTAATTTATCATCTTAATTTTTATATCATTTCAATGTTCTTTTATTCTTTCTTCAACCAACTTTATAAATTAATAATACCAATAAAAAACTAGAATTATATTGTGAAATGAATTCTAATTAAAAAAACATAAAATTATTTTATCAATTTACTTAATTTATTTAACATACTTGAAAGTAATTTTTGTCTTTTCTCAACAAAGTTTATAAATTAATAACACCAATTAAAAAACTAGAGTGTGAAACCTACATACCTTTGAAGTTGCGAGGAAGCCTCCATGCCACTTAAGTTGAATAGATGGGAATTGTTTAATATACATGAGAATTGTTTAATATAAATAGATTGATTGAAAAAAACTAGAAAGAGTGATTCAAATCTTCTTTTTTTCTAAACAATTTCAAGATTGTCTTTAAAATTTATGACAGCATTAAAGAAAATGTGAAGAAAATCCTTAATTATTTTTTAATCCTTAATCTTTTTTATAAGATAGTGGGAAAGTTCATGTATGAGGAGAACCATAATACAACTTATGAAGCCAACCATTAAAAAAAATGTTGACCTTTACAATTCTTCCTCTAGTGAATAATTTTAACGTAATCGTTAAACCTAATAATATCTATGAAATTTAAAATAATAAAAAATATTTGCACTTTACACTTTTCTAATTGCAGGGTAATACTATCAGAACTTGACTTTACATTTTAAACACATGTTTCTGACGGGCCGTTACCAAATCGGCAAGGATTATAATACCGAAAATACGATCTGGCTTCATAATATTTAAAAAAATATTAAAACCATGCCATGTTATCCACAAAATACATGATTATGTGCCAAAATTTTATATGTTAGTGAGCCCAACCATGATGAAGACATAAAAACATAGATAAGACTCTCATATTGCAGTTTCCTCTCCAATATCACTCTTTGCCTCTCTTTTACTTTTATGTAGAAACAGAGCAGTATGCTAAATAGCCTTACAAAAGCTATAAATACAATATTTCCCAAATCCAAGCTATGTCATTTGGAAGTTGTCCTACATTGAATGATATCATGAAGTTGTCTTACAGCACATAGGGTTAGATACTTTGAAATAAACCTTGATTTCATTTTTTTAATCAGAAAAGTTATGGTATTTGCAATGAAACATGGTCGAGAACAGAGAGGATAGAAGAGATTTCATATGAAATGCAGCTGCCAATCTAGGTCAGTTGGATCCAATAGGTTAGATCTCGTGATTTTTTATCTAGTAAGAAAAAACACATATGGCCACCCCAACCATCTGCCTTACCTAAGCTCTCAAATACTCATTTAAATCCTTCTGGAACTGATGAAAATAAGCTTATTCACACCTATAGATCCTGATGAAAATAAGCTTATTTACAACAAGAAATGTGTGATGAAGTGTCGACGAAATCATCATCTGCCATAACATGTAGAATATTTTGATGGTGCCAAAAGACCAAACTTCACTGGGGTGAAGATAAAAAGTACATATTAAAAAAGGACAGAATATACCAGTTATTATTGTGATAGCGGGGGAGGAAATCCTTGTAGCTTTTATTGATGCATCCTTTGATTCTGGGTGGGTTCTGGTTCATTGGGATGACCATAGTCTAGTTGGTTTCCTATTTGTAGAGCACATAACAACCACAATTATCATTAGTATAGTCTAGTTGGTTTCCTATTGTGTAGTCTGTAGTGTAATGCATACTGAACAAGGGATGCTTAGTTTCTCTACCCAAAGTCCTTAGTTACAACCGGAGATCCTGATGAAAATAATCTTATTTACAGAAGGAAAGCCTCCATTAGTTGTTGATGCGATGCTACAACTGATGAAAACAAGCTTATTTAATAGCCATAGATCTTCCATCTGTTGTTGATGCTACAACTACAAGGTTGATGCTACAATTGTAGGACATGCAAATGCCAAATAACATATGTCAATTACACTACATCGAAAACTGCTCCCATAAAAAATGGCATGCCGACTACTCCATGAAAAAGGGGAATCCCGCACCTCGACTGCAGCTACGCCATAGAAAAGGAAAATCCAGCAAGTGTGGATTGTTAGATCAAAATTAAAAAAGAATTCATGCAATAAGGCATAGACATTTTCCATTAAACCATGGTTGTATGGAAAGCCTTCAAAAACCACCTCGAATTCCTTGCGGATGACCTTAACAACACTAAAATAGGTCGACGCCCACCCGCGACCCCGTGGTGGGCAACAGATAACGAGGCATACATGAGCCTAAATTAACCATTAAAACACTAAAAAATTGTTTTTTTTTTAATTTCATTTCCTATAGTTTGGGTTATAGAATTTTTTGCAAATTTAAACACAACCCTAACCTATTATCCCCTACTAAAAACTATATGTCATAGACATAACAAATTCTAATATAAAACCACAACAAATATTTTGTTAATTTATCATCTTAATTTTTATATACTTCAATATTTTTTAGTCTTTCCTCAACAAAGTTTAGGAATTAATAATACAAATTAAAAAAATAAAATTGTAGTGTGAAATAAATTCTAATTTAAAAAACCTAAAATTATTTTATTAATTTACCATATTTATTTTAATATACTTGAAAGTTCTTTTTGTCTTTTCTCAACAAAGATTTTAAATTAATAACACCAATTAAAAAACTAGAGTGTGAAACCTACATACCTTTGAAGTTGCGAGGAAGCCTCCATATCACTTAAGTTGAATAGATGGGAATTATTTAATATACATGAGAATTTCACACACATACCTTTGAAGTTGCGAGGAAGCCTCATATCACTTAAGTTGAATAGATGGGAATTATTTAATATACATGAGAATGGTTTAATATGGATAGATTCATTGAAAAAAAAACAAAAAATGGACTGATTCATATCTTTTTTTTTTCTAAACAGTTTCAAGATTGTTTTTAAGATTTATGACAACATAGAAGAAAATGTGAAGAAAATCCTTAATTTTTTTTAATCCTTAATCCTTTTTCTATTAGATATTGGGAAAGTTCATGTATGAGGAAAACCATAATGCAACTTAGGAAACTAAATATTTAAAAATGTTGAAGAGTCTTGAACTTTACGATTCTTCTTCTATTGAATAGTTTTAATGTATTCGTTAAACCTTATCATATCTATGAATTTTAAAATAATAAAAAAGATTTGCACTTTACATCTCTCTACCTGAGTGGTAATAACCATAATGCATTCTTTAAGCCTAATCATATCACAATATTTAAAAATTAAAGAATTTGCACTTTACACTTTTGTCATTGCAGGGGGTAATACTTTGACTTTACATTTTAAAAACATGTTTGTAATGGGCTATATGCATCTTCTTATGTACATTCCCCTTGAAAAGGTGAGTCCCCATATCCATGAATATGGAAGTTTCAAAGGTTTTCCATGTTATATTTTTTTATTCCTTCGTGGGGAAGGACCATCCATAAAGAGGCTTAATATATTAAGGCTATGTTTGCCATGCCATGATGTGCACATACAGGCATAAGGCCACTTTCACACCCAATAATGGTTGTCAAAATGTCAACATCATACAGCAAATCTTATGGACTTTCCTAATGTTTAAAGAAAGTGCACAAAATCAAGTTTGATCCAATTTCCTTTGAAGGGTTCCCACATGTGACCAATTTAAAGTGTTTAGTTGGTTAGCTGTACTCTCCTTCACACTTTTCATCAATAAAATGCACCGATTTTGACTAGGTTTGGCTAGAGTTCGAGGAGCTAACATTTCGTGCTACTTATAAATTCTGAGGTGTGGAAAACACCTAAAACATTTAAAAAATGTAATTTTAATAAAAAAACATTATCATTTTAATTTTATATATATATATATTTTTGAGAAGATATATTTTAATTTTTATTTATACTATACGATGATGATTATTATTAACGTCTATTGAGACTAACTTTGGTCCATTGGACTTTAAGAAGGAAAATACTTGGTTTACTTTAAAATCTTGTTCCTATACTTAAAAAGCTTGTCAAGAAGCTTTCCAAGACCACTATAGTTTTGGCAAGGTTTGTATTGTAAGAAATACAAGCTTTCCAAGATCACTATAGTTTTGGCAAGGTTTGTATTGTAACAAATACTATGAAACTTAGATCTAATGTGGGTGTAAGCAATGCACTCTAAGAGAAAGTGATTTTCATCCTCAAAGCTCATAGACTCACACAGATGGCAAACCCTTTCCGCCCATGGAGTTTTGTGAGTAAACCAACGTCTTGTTTCGCTATGAAGTTCATGAGAGTTCGTTCTAATCTTGGCTATATTAATTTTCTTCCATGAGCCAGGGAAAGCTCTAGACCCCAAGGTTAACTTAAATGGTTATGAGATCTCTTCCCCAAGTTGGGGAGGTTACTGATCTCCTCAGGGTTAGGTCTTGTAATCAACTCAAGTAGTTATGGGCAGGTGTGAGATCCATTTCAGAAGTTGAGGAGATCACTTATCCCCTCAGGGTTAGGTCCTGTAATTAATGCCAATGGTTTACCCCATTTACCATTCATAAGTCGCGAGGAAGTACTAGAAGGTTTTCCACAAAGTTATTCCTTGAAAAAAAAATAGTAGCCATAAAAATTTTTATAGCTGATGTAAGGAAGATAATGGTTTTGGCTCTTGTAAGGGTATATGTTTACATCGTAGTTTAAACAACAAACATTTTGACCCTTTTCTATGTGATGTTTCTTCCTGAGAGGCATTATTGGTGTTTTTATCATCAAAATTCAATAATTTTGATTTGGTTTTCATATAATCACAATTTTCGATATTGAGTTTGCATACTTCAAGTTCTTTGAGGATTTGCAATACTTCTGAATCAATCTATATAGTAAAAAATGTCGACTTCAACATGTCTCTAAGTGATTTTTGATGAATTTGACCTATCAAAATTCAATGAGGTGTTATTAGAAAAGATAATAGTTTATTTATTTTAGGTTTCAGTGTGTTTTGGTAAAACCTAAATTTGGAAGTGTTCAAATTGCATTTGTGAATATATAAATAGATTCAAAACCCTCAAATACTCCCATGGAACCCACATTATGCAATTTCCATAACTAATTTATTTGATTCTAAGTTTTTTTATAAATTTCCAACTACATTCCAAACAAAACAAGAAAAAAAATATACTTAGATTGACCTTATTACTAAAAAAATATTATAATAAATAAACTAGTTTAGATTTATTTTAACTCAAGTCTTTTAAGCATCAAGATATTTTATTACTCTTTGACCTCTCAATGTTTAGTAAATTTAAATTAAAATGAATCTATGCTAATTATTTAAACAATAAGAAAAAATAAAAATTTAATTATCTTTTCTAATCCCAATTCTTTTAATTTTACATTCAATACTTCGAATTTTAATGTTTAATAAATTTTAAATTAAAATAAATATATGCTAATTATTTAAACAATAACAATAAAAATAAAATTATCTTTTCTAATCTCAATTTTTTTAATTTTGCAATCAGTTCTTTGAACTTTACATTTAAAAATCTAATTATCTTTTTTAATCTCAATTCTTTTAATTTTGCAATCAGTTCTTTGAACTTTACATTTAATTCTTGAAAAATCTTTTTGACTTGGTTCAAAAGTTTTCATTGGGAAAATTAAAATTTTGAACTTTATATTTAATTCTTAAAAATTAAAATTTTGAACTTTATATTTAATTTTTTGACTTCATTCAAAGTTTTCATTCGGGAAATTAAAATTAAGATTAGAGTCCAATTAATAAATTCTCTACTATGCTATTTCATTTTATTTTCCTATATGATTTTCTAAAATATAAGCATTATGTTGGATGAACGCTTCAAGAGGAATTTTAAAAGGATGACATGGACTTCTAATCTCTCATATATTATTGTTGACCTTATAAGATGTTTATTTCATTGTTATTTATATATATATATATATTTAGTATAAAATAAGATAAGTAAAATTACATATATACTTAACTTGTAACCAATCAACCATTATATTTGTATTAGACGTGACTCCTCTCTTATCTTATCCTATGTTGACATTTATATGATGTTGCATTGTCCAAACTTAATAAATTAATTTTATAGTTCAAATTCAACACACATTTTGAATAAAACCTTTGAGATAACCAATCCTAAATTTCTAGATTGATATGTCAACATCCTCCTCACCTTAATAATAACATTTCCAAACCTTGTGATGTGGGATAAAAAGAAGTTCCTCTTTGAAACTTTAGTCACTCCCGTTATCTTGTATGGGTGTGAGGTTTGGGGTTGCAGCATCTCTAGAGAATCCTGGAGAAAGATTGAGCAAATTCAGAAGCATTTTATAACGTATAACCTCAAAATTAAAAGCAATATACACTACCCTATTCTCCTTATAGAAGTGGGTCTTTCCTCTATTGAGAGCCTAGCTATGACTAGGATCCTGTTGTACAAGCACAAAATCAATAACATGGGAGACCATAGACTTCCTAAACTAGCTTTAAATTCCAGCCAAAACCACCTAAGGCTCAAGCGAGGTTGGTATAAAGATACCTGAAGCTTGGTTAAACCGTTGGGAGATCGACGAAAATGTTGCATTGCAAAATATAAATAGCATTAAAAATATTGTCACTTCTAAGTTTAAGGAGAAAATGTGGTGTGAGGAAGATTTAGAGGATAAAAGAAAATTAAGATATTATAAGGAGGTCATCAACCATACTCTAGAAGATCAAAAGTATCTCTCGATTTTAACTAGTTCAAAGAAGAAAATTAATATAGCCAAGATAAGAACGAACTCTCATGAGCTTCATAGTGAAACTGGTCGTTGGGCAGTTCCTAAAACACCATGGGTAGAAAGGATTTGCCATCTCTGTGAGAATATGGACATTGAGGATGAAAAACACTTCTTCTTAGAATGCCTCGCGTACACCTACATTAAATCTCAGTTTCGTAATCTTTGTTATAATTCCGAGTCCTACCTTCCTAGCCTTTTTAACTTGTCGAAATAACGCATTTCTTTGGGTTCGATAGACCAAAGTTTGGTCTGAGAAAATGGTAACCATCATCAATTAATTTTTTTCCTAAATAAAAAATTTAACATAATTTTAAAAATAAACATAACTGCACCATGAACCAAATTTATTACGTGTTGGAACAAACTCCTATAAGTTTTATCTAATTCTAAAAACACGTTGTGATTAATGATGATTTTGACTTCACCTAAAATTGTGTTACAAGATTAGAAAACTCGTGATTTCAATTGTAGGCCATTTTTGACGGAGGGGTGATGTGGTCATAGTCCAACCTCTAGATGGTCCAAGAAAGAATAAATTTCTCCTTGAAGTTGCAAGGTAAAAGGTAAAAAGTCATGTGAAAACCGTCCTTTTCTCGGAGAAGAATTCATAAAGACATGCCTCTAGAAGAAGTCCGGGAGAGGAATTCAATGCGACATACGTGATGGTGGGACTTTTTCCCCGTGGGGTGCATCTTCTAGGCTTGACTAACCTTGCCCGTGGGGGGGGGCCACCTAGGAATTAAACAAACAACCAAAATAAGAGAATACATGCACAAATCAATTGGATCACGTAAGTGAACAACGTGGCCAGCCCGTCAAAATCATCACAACGTGCGCCGCCAATATCGCATAGACCGGAGGGGTCAAGGCCCATTGGATTTACTCTGACGTGGTCAATGATGACGTCATTGTACTGTAATCGCATGCGTTTGCCGACTTCGAAAGTCAAGAAGGCATCTTTGCCGCGTTAGGCTGGATTCATACCGACGACAACTCTTCACCTAATCATGTTTGGACACGTGGCAGAGAAGAAGACCAGGGTGCACCCGCCCGCGCGTTTTATAGTGCCCCATGGAGGTCATTACCCCAAACAGTGGTCAATCAGTCCTCCTCTCAACTCTGGATCCAACATTTTCCTTTTTCTGCACTCGATCTCTCAGGGTTCCTCGGTTTCAGCGACTTCTGTTAGGATTTCTGGGCCGTTCTGTCCGTCGATATATATCTTGTATGGGTGAAGAGCTTCTCTTGGATAGATTTGGAGAGCCGAATTGGAGACTCTCAGGGAGCGAGAACGCTGGGCTTTTAGCATTCCGCAGTATGATGAGTAATGGTGCAGGGAGATTTGAGCGTAAGGCTCTGGGGATTGATCTGTCTGTAAAACTGGAGGAGGTCGACGATGGTGGGAGGTCTTTGCAGGATAATAATGGCAGCCATGAGGAAGAGAAGAATAGTTATGAAAATCGTGCCAAGGATTTCTTCCCCCATGAATCTGGTCGGCTGAGTTTCAAGCTTTTGCCTGTTGATGGTGAGAGCAAGGCCGAGGATGGAACTAGAGATATGATGTCACAAGACGCAGGGGACGAGGATGATAAGCCTGGAATCAATGTTTCGGTAAGAAACTGGTCAATCAATAAGCACTATGCAATGTTGCATTCATTGCAATATATTCTGGAAAATTTGCTCTATTATCTCAGATATGATGATGCATCGCAGATCTGATGGTATAGGCAGTTGTAGAGGGGTTAGATTGTTTGTGAATTTTGATGTTTCTTTTTCTGTCTGACTTCCCCAATTCTTGAATTTGGGAGTATCACCGTGAAATGTAGATGACTTTTTCTTACAATATCTCTCGCACCGGCTTTAACAGGGTGGAGATATCGAGTGAGGCCTTTGTATAACCACCCAGAGATTTGACTCCAAAACCTTCTGCTAAGATAAACAACTCTCAACCACTTAAATTGAGCTAACCCACCGAGCTTGAAATGTAGATGACTTATAACACTGAGTATTCCTTTCCCCTGAAAAGCCCCAGCTGCACCAAGCCAAAGCCATCCTTGTTCTGGTGTACAGGTAAGATGACCATCAGGGCTGAAACTTGTCTTTCCGATTTGAACCTTTGGCGATGATATGAAATGCTACCTTAACCAACAAACCAAGATCTGTTGACTTGAATTTTGATGTTAGGCTGTCATATCAACAACCTAAGTTCCCTTGTGTAAGAGAAAAAATGTGTCTGACCTTCTGAAGTTGGTTTTCCTTAGTGTTTCTTAAGGCATGTTACAAGCCAAATTTGTTTCTTAAGGACATGTTACACGCCAAATTTGTTTAAATGGATCTCAATAGAGTGCTATGCTTTATATTTTTATATAGAATTGTGATTTTGGGTGTATGGAATTCTCAATTCTGATTTTGGGTATGCTAAGCAATTCTGACTAGTTGATTTGGGTTTGTGCAGACTGGTTTGCAGTTGGTTACTGTGCCTGCTCGAAACGCTGCAAGTGATCGGTCCACTGTGGAGATGGAAGATTGTGCATCTCCGATCAATTCTCAAGAGACTTCCAATCCTGATGAGATGGACGTTGAACCCAATAGCGAGGTACAGCGAGGATTTATATATGTTTTTATAAGTCAATTCTGTTATGTGAAGGGAAGATTGGGTATGTTCATAAGATGTCAAGGGCCAGCCATGATCTGTATCAATCTAGCTTACATTGGTTTGCTGTGATTCTTGCAGCTTGTCATGGTACAAAAGGAGCTTAATCGTATGAATGAAGAAAATCAGAGATTACGGTTCATGTTGAACCAGATAAACAGCAGCTATAACAATCTGCAGTTGCAGCTCGCTTCTCTCATGAAGCAGCAGCCTCAAAATTTTGGTCACGCTGTTCGAGAACAGGTGAGCAATCGGTAAAAAATGTTTGTTGCATTATTGAAAATATTCAGGAATGAAACATTTATATGAGTGCAATGTAATTTATGGAGTTACATATGAAAAATGTTCAGAAAATGTATATTCGATAAGTATCCTCTTCCCTAGATTTGTTTCTCCATTGGGATAAATTAGTATACTGAAGGGTTGTGATCTTACAATACTGGCTGTGTTCTGCAGGTCCACAAAGAAGAGAAATTGAACATATTCAGAGGATTAACAGGAAATAATAATGGCGAAGCGGCAGATGATCAAAATCCTATTCAGAGACAATTTCTGGAAATTAAAGACCTGTCGAGGCTTAATGCAAGCACTAATTCCCATGAAGACTCACATACTTCTGAACCTCGGAGGATCCATGGGGAAAATGATCAAGAGGAATCGAAGGCCTTAATGACGTTCAATCATAATGACAATAAGCATTCTCGGGATCATGACAATCACGGATCAACTCTCAAAGGTAGGTTGGGGTTTTTATATTAGATACATGAAAACTTTTTTTTTGAATGCCATGATATATGATTTTGATGATGTTTCAACGTCTTTTGTCCATTGGTGGTAGTTTGGGTGGTTGGGACAAATTAACGTTATCTTCTTCATCTAAGTCCAGTTTTTCTAAGTCACATGTTTGCTCTTATTGAGCCTTTATGTAATAAATAAATAAATGAGTAAATCTATATTTGATTTAACATAAAAAATAAATTCAATTCCCAAACACTGAAAAAAACATTTTTAAATAATTTCTATAACTAAAAATTTAACTTGCCTTGATACAGGCCATGAGAGCCCTGATCGAACACCCTCCCCGCATCCTTCTCCCAGCCATCATGAAAATGGAGGAACCCCTCAAAGGGAAGGCAGCATGGACAGGACATCTCCGGGATGGGTGCCCAACAAGATTCAGAAGATTGTGGATCAAACTGATGCAACTATAAGAAAAGCTCGAGTTTCAGTACGAGCTAGAACCGAGTCACCCATGGTATGTAAATTACATTTCCTATATGTATAATTGTTTAGATTTCTAGAATCATGGAGTGGTGTCTCCATTGTTGGTTAAATGTAGTTGTTTGATTGGTTTTCAAAATAATGTGTAAAAAATAATAGTTAAACATGCCTACTTTACAGCATCTTGGAATTGCTTCTAAATCTATAAAATCTCCTTTCTTTATTACTGATTTCCATTTTTTTCCAACTCGTTGCTCACAGATAAGTGATGGTTGCCAGTGGAGGAAATATGGGCAAAAGATGGCAAAGGGCAATCCATGTCCCAGGGCTTACTACAGATGCACCATGTCACCATGCTGCCCAGTGCGCAAGCAGGTGCAACGCCTGGCTGAAGACAGATCGATTCTGATAACAACATACGAAGGCAGCCATAACCATATGCTTCCTCCAGCAGCCACAGCCATGGCATCCACAACGGCAGCAGCAGCTCAAATGCTCCTCTCTGGTTCTTCAACGTCAGCTGATAACATCGCATTAAATGCAAGTTTCATGGCAGGTGCACTCATGCAGCACCCTTGCAACACTTCAACTGCCAGCATCTCGGCCTCAGCTCCATTTCCCACAATCACACTGGATCTCACCCACAATCCCAACCAAATGCCCACCGCTCCAGGTCACATGGCTGCTTCAAACCCAAGACCACTGGCAGGACTCCAGTCTCATGCAATGCCCTTTGTAGGCATGCCACACCAATTTCCCACCAACACACCCCAGGGGGGTTTATATCATGGGCAATCAATTTACAACACTCATTCCATGTTTGCACCTTTAGCAGGCCAGCCACAACGGCCCCCACAACCCATGATGCCCACAACTCCAAAGGTCAATATTCAACCTGGCCAACAACAACAGCAGCAGCAACAACCTTCATTCATGGACACAGTCAGTGCAGCTACAGCTGCTATAACTTCTGATCCCAACTTCACAGCAGCACTTGCAGCAGCCATCACCTCCCTTATCAACAACAATAATGCCAATTCCATTTCTAAACCCAATTCCTCCCAGGCAGTCAATACTAGTCCTCAGGTTGCAGCCCATGTCAAGACAGATCACAGCCAATAACTATGCTAGTGGCAAGATTGTACTCATCTGTTGCTTTGATTCCTGAAAGCAATTTGAAGCTGGAAGAAAGATCCGAGTGCAGGAAATGGGTGATTGTGATTTGCAAAACCCCTTCAAGGCCTTCAAATCTTTTTGAGAAATTGAGGTCATTGACTGATGCATTCCAGCACTTGGGCCATGGTGTATTCCACCATTGGCGAAATGTTTGCCAATAGTGGCGCTCCTGTCAATCCCTTTGAAGATCTGGGATATAATCGTCTTTGGAATAGGAAACATTTTTGAAATTTCTACTGTGTACAGGCAACTCTAATAGTTTTCTCTATATAGGCAGCTTGAATAGTTTTGTGTATAGCTGCCTTTTCAATCTTACAGACAGATGCCTTCATCTTCAGCTTGTGATCCCAAATAATCGGCCAAGTAAATAATCCAAAACATTACACCCTCATAATTATATGAAGAACTGAATTTTTTTTTTAATCAGAATACAAATAGCTCCTCCAGAATATGGGCCGCTTATGTTGCCGAACCCTGGACTGTGCCTCCAAATCCTATATCTATATTTGCTGTCATTGGAAATAAAAAAGAGTTTATTTTGCAATGCATCTACATTTCCAACCATTTGTTAATGCATTTCGAAGCCTCCATGTTATATGGATCTGCATTTTGATTTTGTTACGATGCATATGCATTTTAACATTTCAAATAGCATTATATATTTCGATATCTCCATGTTATATGCAACTGCAATTATATTTCAAATACCATTCACAATATATATATTTCTACAACTGCATGTTATATTCTACATGTTATATGCAACTACAATTATGTTTCAAAATAGTATTTAAATTATATATATCTTTATATATCCATGTTATATGCAATAAAGTATCTAATACATTTAAAATGGTTTTTATTTTATTTTATATAATTTTAATGCTTTTTAAATATATTTGAAGTAGTTTCAACTTTATATGATTTGGAACATTTCTAATTATTAATATTAATTATTTTTATCAAATTGCTAAAATTTACATTTTGAAATATATAAATAGATTCAAACAATGCTATTACTTAACCTTTTTTCTTAATTACACAAAAATTATCTTAAAAAACATATAAAAAAATCCAAATCCAAATTGTAAAATGTTTCCATATTATGTATTTTAATTATTAACTATGTACATTTATATATTTTTATGTCTTTGCATTATATAACTATATTTTCATATTATATATTTATATTTTATACCTTCCAAATAATTAATAATTATATCATGTTTATATTTATATTATATGCATATAAGATACTAATCATTTAATTATAATGCATTTATACTTTATGTATTTCTATGCTTTAATTTAAATCTATATATTGATGAAGATGAAATCTAATGAAGACGATGATAGTTAGTTATTAGAGAAGCTTTCTTTTACTTGACTTTAAAACAAAACAAAAAAAGAGTAGCTTGATTTTCTTTAGAATTTTATTTCTATCCTAAAAATACTTTAAGAAAAGTACTCTTAAATTACCATAATTATGATGATTTAAGAAGTTAGGAAGGTCATTATTGTAACAAATGTTTTTCAATTGCCTATCATTTTTTGTCACAATGGAGTTCATGGAAGTTTGTTCTTATTTTAGCAATATGATATTCTTCTTTACATTAGTTAAAATAAAAAGATACCTTTGATTTCCTACATTAGGATTGATTACCTCCTTATAATATCCATATACTAGCAGCATAATCATTAATATGCCTCCCCATTATAATTGTAACTAGAATCCTTAAATTACAAACCATATGTCATTAAGCATAAACATAACATTTTCTTATTATATCACTGCACACACTTACACATATAAATAAATCAAACCTATTAAATCCAACATACACCCATTGAATTTTTTTTTGTTTTCTAAAGTTGTTAGAAGTTGTAAATTTTTTTGTATTAAATGTAATTTAAAAAAAACATTTATTTGAATGTTGATTGGTCTCCCTTTGTTGACATTTTCCTCGATTGTGATGTCTTAATATTTAGATTTTTAGATGGCTTCATTGTGATGTCTTTTTAGTAGAATCATTGGTATTATTTAAAGTTTAAATGTTCTTAGCTAGCTTAAAAATATTTTAGAAATGGCTTAATTGTTATTATCAAAGAATTCAGTATCTTAGGTTGTAGGTTTGGATGTATGTTTGGAGTTCTAGATGGTCGGTCTTGTTGATATCTAGTGGGAAAAGGAACTAAGGGCACTAATAAGTAAGTGGAGATAACACCAATGTAGAGTTGAGATTCAAGAGAACCCAAGGGTGTTCATCCTCCACCAACAATTTGCCCTACCTTTGTGGAGATGTCATCTTATATTTGTGGAGATATCATATTTGTGGAAAAAGTATCACATTTGTGTAGCTTTTGTCTTATAGCAATAGTTGTTAGCAGTAGTGACATTTCCACCTCATGGCTCTTGTTTAATATAATTGTTTTTTAATCAACACCTTTTACTATTTTAAAACATTAGATTTATTGTTATATAGTAAGAATGCAATATATGTTAAAATCCTTATAATGTTTTATATTTAGTATCACATTAGTGTTTGTAAACATCAATTCTATAACAAGATATCAAGGCAGATTAGGCTTTCTATTTTGCATACATACATTAGAGCTCTTTTGAGATTTCAATGCATGTTATTTTTTACACATCAAAATACCTTTAAGATAATTTTCCTTACTTCCACCACTTTTCATAAACAACACTAAACCAATACAGACCCATATAACTCCAGTTCTATGAAGTGCTAGGAGGGATCGAATCCCCTGAGGTGAAAACCCATTTTTTTAGTGAAAGAAAGGAAAGGTTTGCACCTCAAGGGATTTGATCTCTCTCGACGCTTCATAAAACTGGAGTTATATGGGTCTATGATGGTTCCAATCACAGTGTGCACATCAAACAATGTGTTGTTTTAATGTATTCCTGGTAATCATAGTTAAATTATTTCATAAAAAATGTTAATAATATAAATGAATACAAATCAAGGAAGATAATGTTTAAATATGATATATGTCAACATGTTGGTTGATGTTATCGAATAATATAATCATATATTATATTACAATATGATAAACTTTAATATTTCTTCTTCCTTTTTTTCTTAATATGAATTTATAGCCATATGAAAACAATGAAACATAGGGTTTTATAACCCAATTAAATTTCAATTTTTCTTGTAAGGTGATCAACATCTAACACCATAAGTTCTAACAAATCATATTCTTATCTACATGATATACCATTCCTAAAGGATGGATGCACATAGTATATAATCAATTCAACAATCTAAAAATGTTAAAAAACTTAAGTAAATGAATGACGTTTACGAGAAGTGCAAGCTATTATCTTAGCTACAATTACAACTTATTTACTTATGTAAAAACCTGATGATAATATCATGGATTAAATTTCAATTTGTCTTCTTAGGTGATCATAAATAATTTGAGATCTAAAGAACATGATACAAAAATAAATGCATTGTGAGAAAGACAATGCAAAATTTAATGCATGGTAAAGAGAATATACATACGTTTGTTGAAAACAATGCAACCTAGGGAAATTTTAGAAATTATTGTAGACAATATTGAAATTTTCTATTGCTAAAAACAATGCAACATAGGGTTTTCGAGAAAACATCATAATCAAATTAATAATGTGCAACAATGCATTACTGAAAACAATCTCATGAAAATATTAATTAGACAACATCTATAAGGAGACGGTACATGTAACTGTTGGTTATGAAATCAATGCAATCTAGAGAAATTTTAGATCTTAATTGCAAATTCTGTAGTGTAAAATGCAAAGAGTGATATAATATGCAGAAATCAATGCATTGTGGAAAAAACATAATTCAAAATTTAATGCATGGTAAATAGAATATACATAAGTTTGTTGAAACAATGCAACATAGGGAAATTTTAGAAATTATAGCAGATAATATTGAATTTTTCTATTGCTAAAAACAATGGAACATAGGGATTTTAAGAAAACACAATAATAGAATTAATACTTTGCAAGAGTGCATTGTTGAAAACAATGCAACCAAAATCTTAATTAAAAAACAACTATAAGGATAATGTACATGTGATTATTGATTGGGAAATCAATGCAATCTAGAGGTTTATTAAGATCTTAACTAAAAATTCTATAGTGGAAAATAGAGAGTGATATAATATGCCTAGATTTATTCTATGCTAGAAAACATAGAGAATGATCTAATATGCCGAAATTACATGTCATGTTAACCAATTAATCAATCTTTACACAATTAGCATGTTTTGTGATGCTTTGTGTGTTGTACATTAACCTTTTCGATGGTAAATATTGTTCTCGAAATATGCACTCAATGACGGACATATCAAACTTCAATGGTTCAAGAGTAGGACCGTTTCCCTTATTACGATGCCCTTTGGCATACGCTCATTCTTTATGGATTTGTATTGATATAATTTATATCAATCCATCCCAATCATATATATATATATATATATATATATATATATATATATTCCACTACAATAACCTTTTCATAGAATTCATCCTTACTACATTCTAAGAGAGAGATAGGCAACCGAAGGCGATATAGTCTCTACAAATTTGACTAATTCATTGGTTGACTGCTTCATTACAACACCATTATAATAAGGTATGCTATATATGTGTGATTGATTATCATCATCTTTATTTGGATGTCCCTTTTGTATTGAATGCTACTTGCCATTGCTATTACTCAAAAAAATATTCATTGGTTGTTTACGGCAGATCCACTTGGATTATTGTTGCACGTGAACCTCAACTTGGAAATGCCATCATTTTAATGTTAATACAAATGGTTTTATGGGAACTTAGTTTGGGATCTAGTTTTTATTTCTATTTTTTCTACTTCTTATGTCTGATATTATATTTTTTTTACTTCTTTTTTTAGCTTCTTTTTTCTACATTTTATGTCACCTATACATTTTTTTACTTGTTATGTTTCTAGTTTTAATGTCGGCTATAATATTTTTTTTACATCTTTTTTCACTTCTTTATTTTATGTTGGTTATATTATTATGTATTTACTTTTCATATTGGCTAAAATATTTGGGACAAATGAACACATACCCCCACCTTGGCTTTAGAAATGCGACATGTATGATTTTAAAAAAAACAATGCATTGTTTAAATCAATGCAACCAATCAAATGAATATGCATGCTATGTTATTTAACAACATTTGTGTGTGGTCTATTGGTAAGTAGTGAGGTGATTGGGCTTGTGTAAACCTAAAGGTGAAGGATCAAATCCCTTTTTTATTGGAGTTATAGTTAGATATAAAATGTAAATGTTACTTCTTTATTTTAAGTCTACTATAATATTTGGGTGGCGACGATTTTATTTCTTCCTTCAATCTTCCCTCAATGCTTTCCTTAAGTTCTTCACCCTATTTATTAATGGTTGGTCGAGCAACTTGGGTTGCCAATGGAAGTAGCACCGTTTTACTGTCGCTTTTGTTCAGGATCACCCCAGACACTTCCTTCATGTTTAAGCTCGGTAAACGGGCACATCCCCCACACCCAAGGTGTAGAAATGTTCCTCTAGGACAAAAAAAATGCATTCTTTAAAACAATGCAACTAATCAAATCAATATGCATATTGTATTTCTTAACAACATTTGTGTGTGGTCTATAGGAAAGTAGTGAGGTGATTGGGCTTGTGTTAGTTGAAAGACCAAGGTTCAAATCCCTTTTTTATTGGAGTTATAGTTAGTTATCAAATATAATTATTACTATCATTGCATTTTAAAAAATTACATATGTATTTTTGTTGTTGAAATAAAAATTAAGCTTGCATTTTAATATGGTTGCATTTTTATTGACATGTGGTTTTATTTTTTATGTGGCAACTGAATTTAACTTTAAAAAAAATAAGTTGCAGAGAATTATATTAAAATACAAAAAAAGATTATATGCATAGTGTTTGAACCACATGTGTCCACAGTGTCAGGGCATTGGAAAAGTATCAAAACATCTTTCCTAGAATTTCCCTCGGTGAGGGAAACTAAGTCTACCCAAACAAAACTAAAGCAGATTGTGGCTACAACAGTGTCTGCCAACCCGATGGAGTAGGGTTCTTCGACAATGGGGCAAGGCTTGTAGTAGTCATCATCTTCACTGGACAGAACAGGTTCAGAATCCAGAGGTGGCTCCAATGTAAAAGGAGGTGTTGACGGTCGTTGTGACAGGCTACCTATATGCTTACGTCCCTCTTCATTTTCCCTTTTTATCTCCACGTTGGGTGGGGATTCTTCCACGCATCATGTTGGCATGGTGTCCTGATGCTGGGGAGTCACTTTGGTAGAGTCTTGCCATTTCAGGCTCAGTGAAGACAAATAAGTTTGTTGAGATGAGAAACTATTAGAATTGCGTGATGGAGAAGGTGAAGGAGCTCAGTCTCGTTCCCTTAGCAGATAGGAAATGAAAATTTTCATGCGCCAGTAGTGGGAAAGCCTTTTCCTCTAGGGTTGCGTTGTGCGGTGGTGACCCATAGCTTCCACTTCCTAGTCATCCAAAACCTTGCGAACACTGAGGGGGATATGGGCACCATTCCCCACAGAGATGGAGCATCACAAATTTTCTTGGCTTCATGCTCCCCTGGAGCTACTACCCCTACGAGGCATTGCATGAAATCACAACGACATAATTGGTGAGTGGAATCCTTTCTTACTATCCCTGTCTTTCTTCTTGGCTTGAGAGCTAGTAATCCCCAATGGAATGGAGCGACAAAAAAAAAACACAAAGTATAACCTGTTGCCAAAACCAATTCAGTGCAAGGCCATCATGCGAGATCACCTGGTAGCTGAGCCGAGCATCGACATCCATTAATGTTCTGTGGTGGGAGGAGTGAACCATAAGATAAGAAAACTATGCAAGGTGACTGACCTGTATAGGATCAACTTCCTTCCAAGCTGGAGTGCCTTTGTTGGGAGGAGGGTTGCGTAAATACCCATATGGCGGTGACAGATGCCGCGGGGGGTAATCAATGTGTTGGCTCACCTCTCGACATGTCCCTCCTTGAAACACTCGCATCCAAGGAACCAAATTTATCCAAGGAACCAAATTTAACTTACTTTTTATGTTGATTATAATATTTTTTTACTTCTTATGTTTCTACTTTTTATGTCGGCTATAATATTTTTTTTACATCTTTTTTTTTTTACTTCTTTATTTTATGTCGGCTATAATTTTATGTTTCTACTATTCATATCAGTTATAATATTTTTTCAGCTATAATATTTGGGACAAACAGACACCCCCCCCCACTCGGGTTGTAGAAATGCGCCTCTCGATGCAAATATAATATGCAATTGGTGAATATCTAAACATAATAGAAAAACTTGTTTCTTTTAAAGATTGTGTTTTTTAGAAAGGAGAAAAGAGTTGTGGGTTCATAATGTTTAAAAATTATAAGAAATATTTCTTCCAAAAACTATGTTAATAAATAGGAGTCAATTGAGTGTAGATTGGGTGGTTGGGAAGAATGTTGTTATACTCCCTACATCGGTTCAAATTTCACTATGTGACATGTTATTTAACTAATATGTAACCGAGGATTCCATGATTCTTCCTGAATATTAGGAATCCTATATTCCATCTCTCTCTCTCTCTCTCTCTCTCTCATGTGTGTGTGTGTGTATCTGTGCATGCGTTCGTTCGTTTGTTCGTGTGTGTGTGTGTGTGTGTGTGTGTGTGTTTATATGTATGTATGAAAGGACATGAAAGGAACATGCAGATAATTGTTATTAAAAGAATAGAGACAAATTATACAACAATATAAGAATAGAGACCAATTTGTGTCTCCAATGCTATTCCTGATCACTCTTAGAGGTAGGTTATGATTTATCGCTCGACATACCAATGTAATCATGGATATTTTTGGTACCCTTCCATCTCTAATTGGCCTTTGAAGAATAAGTGGTTCAAAAAAAAATTCCTCCACCTTCTCACAATCCAATGTCCTACATATGTGACTCCTCCACTACTTGGTCATCCTTCCAATGAACAAGTTCCTACACCAACAAATCAAGTAGGGAATAGATCCTCACATCTATTATGATGCTTTCAAATGACCCAACATTAACACGATCAAGCTTGAAATTAAACATTTCATTTCTCTATGACATCTTAATTGCTCATATATACTGCTCTCTTATGCCACAATACATTTTCATCGAAGAGCACATCCCTACTTCAGATAATATTTTTAAGCACTAGATCATTAATCTTGTAGATTTGAGCATCACCAACATAACTAGTCATGATGCAATTTTTATTTTTGTCACCCAAATTCTTCTACTTCTCATTGGGCACATGTACATATGCAAGAGTAAAAATTGTCTAGTGTTGAATATTTGTTTTCCTCCCAGTCCATGCTTCATAGGGAATTTTTTATGTGAACGGTGTTGCCATTAATTTATTTTGAATACTATGGCAATAGATTATACCCCAAAATGTTTTCGTAACACAATATTCTTCAAGATGCACATTGCACTATTTATCATTGTCCTATTCATCCTTTCTACCACTCCACTTTATTGTGGAGTACAAGACACTATAAATTCAAGTTCTACCACTCCATTTTATTGTGGAGTACAATACACTATAAATTCAAGTTTGATGTTCCATTGTTCACAACTTTCTTAAATAATTTTAGACATACTCAACACTATTGTCACATGTTCTTATTTACTTTAGAGGATTCATAAGCTCCTTCACCAATAAGGTTGAGAATAATATGAAACACTCTTTTTTTTAATTCTCCTTAAAGAAATAAACAAACTTGAGTTTTTCCTGAAGTTATAATGAAAGTTAAAAAACAACTTCACTCTTCTATTTCATAGATTTTGCATAAATGCACAATAATAATTTCTCAACTCTATCCTTTAAAAAAAGAAATCAATATTATTCATTTATGACACAACCTTCATAAATGGAAAGTGAAACCATCATATTTGGACTAAAACCTTCAACTAGATTCCCCTGCTCATAGTATCAAATGTGCATTAATATACCTAGGCCATTCTCTACGGAAAATCCTCAAAAATTAGTAGAATTAGAAAAAAACATCTGAACACATTATAGATATAGAGAAGTTGACTCAAGGAAGTATCTATATATTAAGTATGCTATAGAATACAAAATGTATTTTTTTATAAAAGATTAGAATAGCCCAAAATGAGAGAATGAGGGAGGATTAACATATAAGAATTGTATCCATCGTGAAACATAGTTTAGAGAAAGAGTAAGTTGCAACAATAGAAATTCTATGATTTCCATTTTAGCATACAAAGTAATTTCCAAGCATATATGAAATTAAAGATGAAGATGGGATACACTTGGCCTTGTTATCTCATTGACGACGAGAAAATAGAAGAACCAGAGTAAAGATAACATGTAGAAAGGTGTTAAAGGGAAGAATAAGGGCACATGAATGTGATACTCTTATAAGATTAGTTGAGAACAATGCCAAAAATTCCTTTGTTTTTTTTAAGTCCTCCGTCCCTTTTATAATAGCTATTGGGAAATATCTATCTCCTTTTTGAAATAATATTTTCTTTTGTCGAAACTACGAAACCAATAAGACAACCCAACAAGCCTTATTAATTCTTAGAGTGTCCTCGGACTTTCCTTTTCTATTGGGATTGGATTAGATACTGGAACAAAGAATAATACTATATTGCCATATCTAACTAGTGTAAATATATTATGTCACATATCTATTTGTTACTATATGATCTCACCATATCTACGTTTCAATTGGATTAGCCATATCCAATCTAGTTACTATATGATGTAACCATGGAGACGTTGAACCTGCCTAATGGCCTTATTCACTAGCAATTTATGTTGGAGCCTCATACTAAACAATTAACCTTTTCCACTCAGGAATAGAGTCTCCCGTGAACCAATACCCTTTACTCATGCACACTTAACACGCTAGGGACTGCTATCATTAGAGTTCTCTAATGTGACGTGCTTAGTGAAAACTGGGGTAAGTGGGTTCACTCGCTCAGATGCTAAGCCATTGATCTTAGTTAGAATGTATCTTATATCACATGTCAACAAAAAAAAAACTTAGTCATTATAATATTCTTAGTAACTATCAAGATCTTATGACGGCTTGTTTGGGTCACTTGAGTGCTCCTGATTGATTGTTTGATTGATTGTTTGTTTGCGTCTTGTTAAACATTCTAATTTGGGGAAATTTCAATTTTAATGGAATATTTAGTATCTATCATTGACTCCCTCAAGGGTATGAGGGTCGAGAGAAATATATTTTATCATAAGGAGGAGATCATAATTGTAACCGACATGTATTTTCTCCTCTCCATTAACATACCTACTCCTATTATTTCCTTTCTTCATAAGCACATGTGCTCTTGTTGTTTCCTTTGCATAGGATTTTTGAAAGAGGGTATCACCTCAAAGTGGGGTCTCATCTTGCACATTTTTAAAGTGGCCTCTTCATAGGGAATTTATGGGATGCATGCTCAAAGGTGCATTAATACATGATATTCAAGCAAGTGGTTGGTCGATTTAATATGTTTGATGCCATAAACATGGTGAGAAATAGAAATGAGAAATAATTAACTTATTTGAAATCCCATTACCTTGATTAAGTAGTATTTTGATTAGAGTTGGATCTATTGAGAAGGAGAAAAAGTAGAGTGAAATCCAATTACCTCGATCGAGTAGTATTTTGATTAGAGTTGGGTCTATTGAGAAGTAGAAAAAATAAATTGTATGAAATTTTTTGTGAATCAACATCCATATCCTTAACATCATATTCCTTTTAGCATATTAATTCCATCAATTAGGAAAGAACATTCTTTAAAACATAATTAGAATTATATACACATACTCCTATACAACCATCAATTTTTTAATATCATTGAAAATACTCTATCATCATGATATCTCCTAAGTCCCCACACACAATATCTCCTAAGCTCCGCCCCACACACACAATATAGCAAGTAAAGTTATGAAGTTTATGTTATTTTTAATATCCTTGAAAATACTCTATCATTATGATATCTACTAAGCCCCCCCACACAATATCTCCTAAGCTCCCACACACAATATAGCAAGTAAAGTTTTGAAGTTCAGGTTAGCTAAAAGTTTATTATGGGTAACATAAAACATCTTATTTAAAAGAAAATAAAGTGATATCATTTGAGATATATATATTGAAACAAACATGAAATAAAAAGATAATTAATATTACTTGATATCATATAAATGTTGCACATCATGACTCTCAATGAAATCATATATATATATATAATCACCACCAACCCACACTTAGTCCCACTATCACATCTTTACCCACCATATTGACATTTACCTTTTGCAATGGATGTGTCTAAATTCATTAACTCACATGGGCAACCATATGTAAATATTTACATACATTTACAACAATCTCTTTAATATATTTCTAACAAAGATCATGAGTTGACTATAATGTCATGTCATCCAACTAGAAAGATCTAGTTAAAGGGGATGTGATAGTGGGATACAATGTAATCTCATAACTTGCACTAAGAGATCACCTCTCATTTGCTATCTATTGGTTGAATCTATTTGGAAAGATCTAGTGAAAGGGGATGAAAGGGGATGTGATTGTGGGATACAATGTAATCTCATGACCTACACCAAGAGGTCACCTCTCAATTGCTACATATTGGTTGAATCTATTTGTAAAATTTTGTAAATATTCTACTCTTATAATGTTTTAAGTCTAAAATTACATTCAAATTGATTCAAAAAAGTTTAATATTGAATTCCTCCTCATTTTTACACTTTTTCACTACTTTATATGTAATTGGGGTGGCATCAAGGACTTTATCCTCTATTTTCATGTATTTAGTTGTAGCCATACTTGAATATGTTTTAGACTATTTTAGAGATCAAATTAATGTTAAATAGTTAATAGGATGTTCAAAAGTTATCCAAAATGTAAGATAAAAAATCAACCTTAATAGTGATTGAATAATTTTAATATTAAATCCAGTTTTAGTTTTGAGTTTGGTTTTGATTTAAGGTGAATTGACATAGATAAGATAAATAATATTGAACATTCCATCGACTAAATTAATGAAAGTATATTATCGAATAAATTAATGAAAGTACATATCTTTGTGTTATTTTTTTGTATATGGAAAAAATAATAATTAGGTTGGGATCGTACTCACATGGAACAAGGTCAATTCTAATCTCTACCAATAACTTTCAAGAATGCCCATCTACCCCACCCACACAACACAAGGATAGTTGAAGTTTGAATCAATGATGTCACAAGGAGTACCTTAATATTGCACCCTATTTCCAACTGATCTACACCTTGAGGCCCTCCTTTTGCCCTTAATTATGACCAAATATGTTTGTTTTTTAGATTATAAATTTAAGGCATGTATCTAGTACCAATTCCATTAAAAAAATTACACAATATTTATAGTGAAATTTTATATTGATTTATTAGTTGAGTTTCATGAAAATTACTTATTACTAATTAAATAAATATTTAATAAATTTTATAATTATTTATTGTAATTATAATGTTTAAAAAATTACTAACATCCTTATTATTTAATTAAGTGTGTGATGGTGGGAGTAAGATTATTTCCTTTATTAAAAAAAAACAAAACAAAACAAAGCAATTATTAATATTTTTACAAAATATTTATCTATGACATGTATTCAAAATACACACATACAACTAGATAATTCAACCAAATGATCCATATGTAACTCAATTTACACACAAATACTTACAAGTTCTCATATAAGTGTAAGAATTTCATGGGGGATTCACTTGTTTATAAAATCCTATCATGTCCATTCATATAGGGGATTTTAAAATTGTGAAAAATGAAGTCAACATATTGTTCCATATTAAGGGGAGAAGAGGTATTTTTAAATTAAAGGAGGGATGTAATTTTTGGTTGGGGGGTGTTATAGGGATTTAGGAGGTGTTATACACATTTGTAGAGGGTTTCTAGGAAAGAAACCCGATGCCTACACAGAGAAAACACTATTGGAGATACACAAAAAATATGGTTAGATCTTGACAATAAATCAATTTCGGATAAATACATTAGATCTACATGAAAATATAGTCTTTGATAGATAAATCAGATTGGCACAATTATGCTCATGGTGTTATATAAAAAAATGATATAAATCAACATTAACTATTAATATTTTTTTTGAAAAGAACAGATATAGATTATATTAAGAAACAAGTGGTATGACCACAATGAAAGAGTCTACAAAATTCCAAATCTATTGTTTGAAAATAGAGTCAAGAAGGAACATGAAACACTTAACTAGCTAACAGAGAATGGATTGACTAAGAGCTACTGAGTCTGATATGCAACCATTATACATCGTAAATAGAAATAACATGACTATTACAAAATTCAAAAACCCCAAGGCAGAGAAGAGCTGAAGTTACTTCCTGTGACGACCGCAGTTAAGAGATGACGACTCCGGAGGTGCAACACTAGAGACCTTCTCCATTATAATCCTTGAAACCTGCAACTCCAGCTTTTCAAATCGAATTTCCAATTCTTCCAATGTCTCCATCATTTCCCGTTCAGATTGTGAGAGGGATTCAACAAATTCTTCCCGAGTTTGAGTTAAGTCTCTGTCCACAAGTTCTAATCGTATTCCAACTTATTCATCCAATCACAATAGGTGACACTTATGAGCCCTCAATTTCCTGTGAATATCCCTAAGCTCAGCTTCAAACGATGGAGGAGGATTGACTCTAAGCTAGAGGCCATGAGGACGGAATCTTTCTGAACCAGAGAAAAACAAATGAGATGCCTTTCTAAAACCAACAAACCAAATTGTAATCCATAGTGCTAAGAATTCTAGTTGGCAATCCAACACCTTTAAAATCCTCCTCAGTACCCATATTTCTTAGAATCCAAGAATAATTCATCGCATGGTCTGCACAGAAGAGAAAGGAGGGAAAAGGATGTCGGTACAAGTCCAAACTACAATTGAACTTGCGCGAGAATCCTTTGGCTAATGTCGAGGATTTATGGTCTGTACTGATAGAATTGAAGATGAGGTCCACATGCCTCTTTCCACGACCCCGCACATCACATACCAACTTTCCACGAGCTAGCTTGTGGGGAGCCATTTAGAGCATCCACCACATAGCTAGGCCACGTAATAATCCCTTCGAATCCACACTGATGGTCCTATGGGATTGGCATAGTAGAGAGAACCCCATTTAGGTTGAGAATCCCTTTTCTCAAGGGGGTTGTGGCCTTTGCCATCGAGTCCTCTACTTCATTTAGATTTATTAATACGTGAAAAAAGTATATCTTGCTGAAGAATTTAGATAGTCTCTGGATTTTCTTAATTAATTGTCGCAGCTTCATCTGAGCAGGTAGAGAATTTGTCACTAGGGCTTGAATGATTAGTCTAGATTCCCCAATCACAACAATTTTAGAGAAGCCATGAGCACGAGCTTGATAGAGGCCTTTCCACAGGGCTAAAGATTTGGCTATGGTGTTTGTAGATTCCATGAGTCCCCAAGAATATAACCATTCATGTACTCCATCGGAATCAAAGAGAACCCCTCCCCCTCCTACTGCCCCTGGATTTCCTTTAGACGCTCCATTGAAGAATAGAGTATGACAATGGAAGGTGGTCAACCATTTAGTGAATTCATGCTTCTCCATCCTGATTTCCCATGGAATTGGTTTGGGAATAGAGGGAACAACTACAACACGTAAATCTGGAGAAAGAGTATGAATCTAGGATTCTTTAAAAGGGGAGAGTGGGCAGTGATTAGAGTCAGTCCAAAGGAATCTGAGTCAGTCCCATAAAAGAGCGTTAAATTTGATATCAACCTTAGCGACAGAGGAAGCTCTGTCTCTAAAAATGCGAGAGTTTCTTTCGAGCCAAATATTCGAGAGAATAAATTTGGGAAGAGTCAACCAACAGGACTTAAGCAAAATATTTTTGAGATCAGAGAAAGGACATAGAGAGATCCAATTACTCAAAAGAGAGGGGATATCCATAGGTATTTGAACTGGTCCCAACCAAATGGAGAGAGCTTGATTCCATACATCTTTTGTATAAGGGCAGGAGAGAAGCAAACAATAGGATTATTCCTCTTGTGAGAGGCAGAAGGGGAAATGGGTTGGACCTTTCCATCCTTTTCTTCGAAGATTATCTCTTGTTAAGATATGATTATGAGCTAGGGTCCGGATAAAAAATTATACTTTGGGAAGAATTCTTACATCCCAAACACTTTTCCATAGTGCAGGATTGTCAGGCACGGATTGATTTGAAGAGTTTGTAACATACATCAACAGAGTAAAGACTGGACTTGTTACCCCATCCCCAGTTGTCTTTGATATTCTTTGCTACTGGTGACTTCCCTTGAAGAGACGAGAGTAAAGATGAATTTTCATCAAGAAGATGTGGAGGGAATTTCGGAGTGTTCCACTCTTTCCAATTCTTGGAGCCATTAGTGTTCCAGTTGGAGATATCCAAGAGAGTAACAATATTTTGAGCATGAAGGAAGGATTTAATTTGAGGGGTTCCAAGAGTAGAATCTAGAGGTGGATCCCCCATAATGGAATATTCCTGAATTCTGATATGCTTCCCATTTCCAGGGATCTAGGTGAGAGCAGCGGAGAAGAATCCATGTGCCTTCTAATAGATGGAGAAAATAGGTGATATCTTTGTGAGTCTGGGGGGAGTGTTTAGACATCTCATCCAGATTCCAGAGAAATATTTTTTCCACAGAGCTTGCTTACTCCAAAAAGTATTTCCTGAAATAAAATTCCAAAGAATCTTGGCCCCCAAGGCTAAATTCTGAATCCAAAGGTCATGAATTTGAAGGCCTCCTTCCAGAATTGGTCTTGAGATTTTCCCTCAACTCACTAGTGGAAGATTTTTTTCATTATTGTTTCCTCCTTTCCATAGGAATCGCCTTAAGAGACTCAATATGTGCGATGATGCCTCTCAAAGATAATAGAATGGAGATTTTATAGATAGGAATGTTAGAGATAACTGATTTGATGAGCATGACTTTCCCAACTGGTTTTATCCAAGAGGAACCCCAAGTGCTTATTACAGATTTGATTTTGTCTATTAGAGGAATCCAATTGGAGGATTTTGGATTTGCTTTAAAAATAGGAACTCCTAAATATTTGAACGCTTCCCATTGAGTTTTCCCTTTTATTCCAGAATTTTGGAAATTTCTAACATCTCTTTTGGAGTGTAGTTCCAGCCATATATTTGACTTTTCCTGTAATTGACTTGACTGCCCAAAGGTTCTTGATACATATCTAATTCTTTTTTAAATTTTTTGGCCAAGTGGACGCTTTCTCCTCCCAAAAGAATAGTATCGTAAGCAAATTGAGCATGGTTGACATCCTTGACTCCTTGAGCTATACGAAGACCCATAAGCTGTTGCTGAAGCTGAGCACCTAGTCTTGAATAGCATAGAGAAGAGGGGAAAGGGGGCATCCCCGGCGAAGACCCTGTGAGGCATGAAATAAAATTGATGCCCAACCATTAACCAAAGGGGCAATCCAAGGACCTCCAAAACAAGATTTCACCCAATCAATAAAGTTCGAGTCGAAGCCAAAGTGATGCATGAACTGAAACAAAAATTCATGCCTAACTCTGTCAAATGCGTTAGCTAAATCCAGTTTGATGACCATACCTTTTTCGCGATGCTGAAGACTAGAATGGATTGCCTCCTAAATGAGAATAATGTTATCAGCAATATGCCTCCCTTTTGTGAACCCCCCTTGATTCTCGGTAATAATGGAGGGAATGATACCTTTTAGTATGTTATCCATGAATTTTATGATAATTTTGTAGACAATGTTGCAGAGAGAGATTGGTCTAAAATGATCAAAGGAGAGGGCCCATTTTTATTTAGGGATGAGGGATAGAAAAGTTGAGTTAGTGCTACCACCAATATTGTTACAAGCCTGGGATTTCAGAACCATTTTGTGGAGATCATTTTTTGTTGTCTTCCAACAATTTTTGAGTAACCTAGCTGTAAATATGCTTGGTCCTAGAGATTTATAAGGTTCCATGTTAGCTAAATCTTTCTTAATTTATTTTTTTTTAAATTGTAGCGATGAGCGATTTATTGGCTACCTGGATGACCTGAGGGAGGATCATATTTAGAGCTGGAGAGGATAAATCTACAGAGGGAGGCATCTCTTCTGTGTAGATGTTCCTGAAATGTGAATGAGCCACCTACTTGATTCCTTGAAAATCCTTGATTGCTTGATCTTGAACATGAATTTACTTGACATAATTAAACTGCTTACGTCCCTCTACTTGCTTGTGAAAGAAGCATGTATTCTTATCCCTAGTCTGCAGCTAGATACTTTTAGATTTTTGTCTCAAATACTCCTCCTCCAATCAATAGGATGATTGGAGCGTTGGAGCGAGACTTCCTTCTCTAGACTTTCCACATCGACTGTTTGAACTTCCAGCTGGAGTTGGTGTTCCTCCAAAATATGATGTGCTTCCAATATCTACTTTAGGGGGAACTTAAGGCTCTTATCCCAAGCCTTGAGGGAAGTTTTGAGTTTTCTAATATTTCCCTACCAAACAAAAAAGGGAGAACCAGAGACTGGTTCCTTCCAAATTGATTTTACTAGATCATGAAATCCTTCCTGTTGGATCCACGAAGGGATGAAGTGGAAGGGGATATGACCCATATTTTGGTCATTTGATAGTTCTAGGAGAATCAATTTATGATCATAGGAACTGAAAGGAAGGATTGAGGAATCAACATTAAATCCTAGCAAGGGAAGATGGTGTTGCACCAGAAATCTGTCAAGTCGTGTTGCTATATGGCCAATACCAATCCTTCTATTTGACCAAGTAAAACTTCCTTGGGATGGTTTGATGTATTCTAGATCCCAATCCATTAAAATGTATTCTATAATTTCATGGAGTGGATCTCTAACAATTGAACCCCTTTTTTTCCTAGGAGGAGAGGGTGATATTCATGTCTCCAGCTAGAATTAAGTTCTCAGGCTGATGGGTACTCAAACATTCTTGAATAAGGTTTCAAGAGAATTTCTTTTCTGAAAAAAGAATTGAAACATAGATGTTTAAGAGACTTACTAGATGGTCTGATTCTTTGTGACAGAGGGTTGTGAAAATCCAATGAGTGCATGAGGAGGAGTGGACTAGATCAAATTTGGAAGGATTCCATAACATTCCAATCCCTCTAGAAGCTCCTCTAGCACTGAAGACGACTCCTTATCCTTTTTTCTAAAAGGAGCTGCTAGCTTGAAGGAACTCATGTTCATCCATTTTGGTCACCTGGAAAAGTAAGAACTTGGGAGTGGAGATGCGAATTAGATCCTCAATTTCTTTTTCTTTATTTCTACTCCCTAATCCCCTATATTTGCAAGAGACAACCTTCATTACTTAACTTTTGGAAAGGAGGTGACCCCTCTGGAGGCCTGAACTTTTTTCCTTGTAGTTATAGGGTGGAGCATTCCTACCAGCATTGCTTGGGATCCCTGCAACTTATGTTTGTAGGTATATTCCTCTCTCTGTTCCATTTCTATTTCCTTCCTCTTCTTTCTATTTTGAAGGTAGTTTGAGAAGGTCCCACTTATCCTTACTCTTCTTCGGACGATTCTTCCTTTGTTCTTGGATCTTGCGAACCACTCCAAGCTGTTACTTCTTGGATTAGGAGGTTTTTCTTTTTGGGGATTTTATCAGGAGTTCCCTTTTCTTCTTCCCTTAAATATTTTGGTGAGGGGGGCCATGTTGTTACTTCTTCAACCGAATTTGTTGATTTCGTTGAGCCTTCAAATGTGGAAAAAATGTTTCTTGTTTTGATCTAGGGTTTTTGGATTGTTCCTTCTTTTCTGATTGGTGGGGGGTTAGGGTTTCTCTCATATCTTCTCAACAAAGGTTTAGGGTTTTTCTTTGGCCTTTTTACTTGTTTCCAACCTTCTTCAATTTCCTTTTTTGATTGAACTGGAAAATTTTTGGGACAGTTCTTCTGAAAATTCCCATATTCATGGCAATGTCTACATTTGAACAACATATGTTCATAATCCAACTTTTGATAGTGTTTCTAGTCTCCTACAGTTAGCTTAATTGATTCGGTTATTCCAGATTCCAGATCGACCTCTACATAAATTCTAGGACAATAATATTGATCTTTTGTGTTTTCTTTGTCAATGTATTTACCTAGACCGTTCCCAATAGTTTGTAGGGAAGATGGAGTCCAACAGTGGATTGGTAGATTTAGCAGGCGAACCCACACCAGAACTGCTTTGGGAACGTCCATGGCTAGATCGAAGTCAGGTGTCCAATGATTTTGGTAGAGTCATTAGGACTCATGAAGTAAGGTCCATTGCAAAAAATCAGATCATGATCTTCTTTAGAAATTAACTCGAATAGGAAAATCCCACTACAAACAATGTAGAAGGTAAAACCGTTGAAGATCAACAGACACCAGTTTTTCTGAATCCAATTTTATGTGGTTCTCAGAGAAGGCCAAAGGCCAATAAATTGTCCAATTAGTGCATGATTTGTTAGAGACAAAACTAACTGCATAGGTTGATCCGGAGGAAGAGCAATGGTCGGGACCTCATCCAATTTTTTCACAAACTTGGGAGGTGGAGCAACGATAGGTTTCAGGCTGTGTGTGGAGACAAGCCACTTGAATGATTTGAAATTTTCATGAGGTGAAGGAGGAGGAGGCGGTTGCACACTACCTCTAAGAATGCTCATAGCGAAACCCTAGCATAGCAATGTGAAAAACCCCTAGCAGAACATAAGGTCTAAATTGATCCACATAGCATTAATTATTAATATTAATATTAATTAATAATTAGTAAAATTAGAAATGAATAATTAAATAATTATGAAAGTCTAAAGACATGACTTATATTGAAAAGGTGCAAAATGGATTATAAAACCCATGACAATGTAATTGTAAAACACCATTATCTTATCAATTATATATATACTCTCTTATTTATCCATTCATGGATTACTTAGCGTATTTACGCTGGTTATTTTTGTAAGAAATAAATTTTCTCTGTTTTAGTGGTATAAGAGCCCCTTCTTGGGCATTAAGCTAATACTGGCCTTTGGCCAAATAATTAATTAGATAATCTCCAAACTAGGTCTTTGACCATCCTCTATTTTTTTACCAGCTTCTACATTCCATAGTCATTAATGCTGCACATAGTCACCTTCCAGATTTGCCCCATGCCTTCTTCCAACCACCACTCCACACACCATGCATCTGTTGCGACCTGCAACCATCGCTACTCCACTCTCCACTCTCCACTTCTCCACTCCACCCACAATCCTTCGCGCTCCTCCCCAGCATCTCGACCCTCCTCTCTGGTCGCTCCCTACCGCATCAACCGGCTTCTCCTCCACATAAACCACACTCATCTTCTCCAACACCTCCGTTGCCACCTGCTCACACACCTTTAGCCACCCATCCTCCATACCTACCGTAGTATCCTCCTGCATCCTTGTTCTGCTGCTCCATCTTTCCTTTTGTCCACAACCCTTACCTCCTTTTGGTGCAACTCCATGCGGTCGCTACCCTTTCCCCCCGCAACTATCTGCGCCACCTGCACATGCTCTCACTCCTCCCTGAACACTCCATCCTCCCTCATTTCCTTCTTGCAACCCCCATCCATTTCCCTCTGCAACTCCCTCCGCTGCTCCACGTGCCGCCACCAACCACCACCAATACTATTCTTAACGACCACGATGACCTACACCCAAATTAAAAAATATATTGGTAAAACAGTATATAATAGTAATAATAATAATATTATTATAATTATTTTAAAAAAATTAATTATATAATAATATTATTATTGTATTAATAATAATATTTATTATTTATATTTATAACTCTAATCGCTTCCCCATTCAAAGAATTTATTATTATCTTTAATAATAATAAATTATTTAATAATTGTTATTACAATTATTATTCAATAAAAAAAGAAAAAGTCAACTGAGGATTTTCCAAAAAGAAACACATTGAGGGTTATTATATCTTTTATATCAAACCCATTGTCGAAGGAAGGAAGACAAAAATCAAGTCAAGGAAGACCAAGTTATCGTCTAGAAGTTGTGGCTATGATGCTTACAAAATTAGAGTTACAATCACAATTACAAGCAGTATTGGCTCAGTTAGAACATTACAAAGTGACCAATAATTATCTACAATGCGAGATGGATAAGAAAGAGTTGGTTAAAATACTTCAACAACAAAGGAATCATACCTTAGAAATCCAAAATCAAATATTGGGAGAAAATAATGAAGGTATCAGAAAAATGTTATCAGATAAGGATGAGGAAATATCACAATTGAAAAGTCACAATCAAAACTTAGAAGGCTTGATAAAAAATTCAAAGAATGACGAAAAGTTACCATATAGAAGCGATAACGACCTCGAAGAAGACATAAAGCACTTAAACAAGCTCATCAAGGACAAACATAGTGAATTTGCGCAAACCTATAAGAAGCTAGAAGATCAAGATTCAAAGATATGTCAACATCAGCAACATCAAGAAAAACTCCAGCATAAATATGACAACATTAAGAAAATGCATAAGCTGGAAATTAAGAAAATCAATGACAATTTAGCAAGCAATACATAAGAACTATTTCGACTAAGAATTCATAACAAGACATTACTTACGAAAATCAAGAAGTTGAAACATAGTTGGAAGAAAAAACTTTCCAATGAAGACCTCAAAGGAAGAATACTAGAAAAGGAGGAAGAAGAATAATTCCTAAGAAATCCTAATCAAGAACTAGAGGAACAAATTGAGAATTAAAAGAGGACAAAAATTATCAAGACGACAGGTTTGAGAAGATTCAGAGTAATAACAATCTAATGGAGAATAAAGTAGCACAAATACAGAAGGAAGCATCCATACTTTCCAGAAAACAAATTCAAGTCGAGGAAGAATAAATAAACACAAATTCAGTCTTTGTCATAGGTCAAAAGGAAGTCAATCTAGCATAAAAACAAACTACGGGAACTCCTTATCGACACCCCAATTATAAACATCATTTTGATCAACATTAGGGTCAAAATGAACATACACAGAAGAGTTATGTTATGAGACAAGCAAGAACATCAAATCAACCTATTAAGCAACAAACGAGAAGAACCACCCCACAAAGCCATCAAATAGCCCTAATCAGATCTTGGATGGACCACATCAACGATGATGCGACATTTCTTCTTTGGAATTCGTATCTCGTATCGTCTCATTTCATCAAGTGTCGCAAATACTAAACGAAATAATCTAGAGATGATGGTTCAAAATAAGACGTAAGCCTTGTCTTCTCTAAGCTTTGAGGACAAAGCTTCTCTAAGGGGAAGACAATGTTATATAAAAAATGATATAAAACGACATTAATTATTAATATTAATATTAATTAATATTAATAATTAATAATTAGTAAAATAAGAATTAAATAATTAAATAATTATGAAAAGTCAAAAGACATGACTTATATTGAAAAGGTGCAAAATGGCTTATAAAACATGTGATAATGTAATTGTAAAACATAGTTATCTTATCAATTATATATATATTCTGTTATTATCCATTCATGGATTACTTAGTGTATTTATGCTGGTTATTTTTGTAAGAAACAACTTTTATTTGCTTCACATGGAGATTTGAAAGGGCTTGCACGAAGTTTTTGGCAATCACCGATGGTGCAAAACTACCCAATCCATGAATGAGAAGGTTTTATATTACAAGGTTTGAATGTCATTATGGTGGAATTTATTGGTTTGTACTCTATCTATTTCTACTAGTTGATATCTAAGGAATGGTAGATATATCATTATTACCATCAAAATTCATTCTAAATTAAGAAATTCTCTAGGAAAAATGAATTAATGAAGGCCCATTTCTTAGTTTGTATTGGAAAAAGGATTTGATTTAGTATTTAATCATTTGTGAGAAGTTAAAATTGACCTTGTTCTCCCTCTTAGATCTATAATATCATTGCATGTTATCCAGGTGGGTCACCTCCTAACACATATGGAAGAAAATATGTGCAATGTCATTGCAATAGGGAATTTGCATGGCCAAATGGATATGGACACTCTTGTTACTAAATTTAGTTCAACATGCACAAGAGATCAACATTATACTAAAGATAAAATTTTACATCTTGATTGACTCTTTTCAACAATAAAATGCAAGCGTGTGTGTAAAACTCATTTATTGGAATTGATAGTTAATTTGCATTTACTAAGTTTTAAAAGTATACCTTAAAAAAATCTATCACCAAATAAGATCACTATATTTCTATTTTTATTCTAGTGCATTCCTTGTATCATAATATTATCCCATGGGATCCATAGGCCCCTCCTCCAACTCTAGATTATTATTTTTTTGAGAAAAAATATGCTTATATTATGAAAAAACATAATAAAATAATACTAGAGTACAAGGAATAAATGACTCATTTCTACCTAATGGATGGTAAGAGTTCCCCTAGGTTGTAATGATCCCTAGGATCACAACTCTTGCATATGTCCTAACTAGAGTGACCTTTAGTATAGACAATGAGAAAATAATAATGGGTCATTGGGTAGATCACTTGCCTAAATATCACTTCCAAGACAAGCTCGAGAGATAGATAGACAGATATATAGATATTTTTCTTAAAATGTCCACAAGATTAGAGATCTAAATGACGAAGGGAACAACTTGAGGTAACTTTCCTTTTTAGACTTGCAAATAGATATCCACACACTTAAATCCCCTGTCAACAAATCCATGACCATGTATTGATGATCCATAATCAAGGGACTTATAGTTCACTTGCTTCACCTGACACCGATACTATGTGGAAAAGAAATTGTTCTGTATTCTTAGTAAAATTCTTTGGATAACTTTGCTTCTCTACAACTATTCATCAATAGGCATGAATGTGCTTTGTTTTTTTGTTGGGTTCAAGACTTGGCTACTTTGTTTATGGTTACAAAGAAAAATAAATAAACCGGACTTTGTTTATATTGCTAACCCAATACAATTATATTGATACCAAAAATTCAAGCCCAAAAAAAAGACTGGTTGATAAATATGTTTAGGCAAATTCATATCAACAATTTTTAGTTTCAAATGTGTAGTGAAAACCTTCATACAAGCATCCTTTTGTATACATATCCATGATCCAAAAATAATAACTATGTTATGATAGATGTATACCTTGCTAGTTCACCATGACTACAAAATAATTTCCACAGTATATATGTGGTCTCTGTGCTTGGTAAGTGAGGTGAACATAAAGTAGATGATTAGGGGAAATTCACATCCTGGTGGGTATAGCTGTAGGTGGGTTTCCCAATGTTTAACAAAGAACACACTTCAACAAAAGATGATGTGGCTAGAAACCAAACACCTAACACTCTAGTGTGCTCACCAACTAACTAGATAATTATAATTCCCAAGAAAAGAAGGAACCCCAACAAAGAAATACAACACTAACCAAAGAGAAAAACATTTTTAGGTGAACCGAATTCACCCAACAATGATAAAAAAATGCCCCAGGAACTTCAAAATTCACCCAAGAATGCTAAAATTCCTTTAGCACTACTAAATTTTTCCAACTATGATAGAAAACGCCCCAGACACTTCTAATTCTTCTAGATACGATAAAAAATGCCCCAATCACTTCTAAACTCACCCAAATAAGATAGAATTCGGACCACAATGTACACAAAATTCCCAAGCAATGAAGAGAATTCCCTGAGCAAGAACACAATTCCTAGGAAAGAAGAGAATACCCCATGAACGAAGAAAACTTCAAAGCAAGAAGGAAACATATAGCTCTAATTAAAAACACACAAGTAAGTGATAAATTCATCCAGTAGTCATTAAAATGATTTTCAAAACTTCTTATAGTGATGCAACAACTCTAAGATTTCAATTGTTGATTTCTGGGCTTGGAGTAACATCAAATGGTGTGAGTAAAAGAGTTGTTGGGACCTCCATTGCACAAGAATAACCAACAACATAGTAAATATACAACTTTATTTTCATATTCCCTCATTCACACTTTCACCATTCACTGCCATAATTGATAACAACGAAGATATTCCATTAAAATAAGCAAGAGTAATTAAAAATGAAGCAGGAGCAATATACCAAGAACATAATGGGCACTCTATTTTACCCTAGAAACCCAAATAGGAAAATCAACATTCAAATGTTGCTCAATCTTCTATTCCAACATATGATGTGAATTAAAATGCAGCTTCACTACAACTCATGGCTCTATTTGTTTCTTCTCCTTCTTTTTTCTAACGACCCTTAGAGAGTGATAATACAATGAGATATAGGAGAGTTGAGGGTAATGGGAAATCAAACAACCATGGATTTTTATTTCTTATTCACTCTCTCTCTTTTTTCCTATTTTTTCCATCCAATTAATTAAATGCACATTCTTTTTTCATCTTATTCTAGAATATAATTACATTGTATTTTCCCTAGCATATAGCCTTCTTAATCCAACCATTGCCGAGGCTTACAACCATTATTTTTTTTTAGATCCATATTTGGACCACATACAGATTTTTGGTCTCCAAAAGCTCAAGGAAACCAAACTAGATCAATGTAATTTATATCAACCTCTTTAGAATGTGGTATCTAAATATGGATTTGTGTCTAGAAATGTGTCTCTAGCCATGAACTCTAGTCTTGGATATGGCTCAACCCTTGGATATAGCTCACTTTTTCCCATTGAAAAAGTATTCTCATCGACTCTTGTCTCTATGCAATCCTCTATTATGAACTCTAGAATCAACGTCCATTCCCATCTCTCTCTCAGACTTGGAGATAGTCCATCTCCGTAGTTCAATGAAGCCAAGTCAAATACTGGTCTTTACTTGTTCCTATAGTGCAAAGGCCTTCTCATTGAATCCACTTTGAGAAATCTATCAACCCAAAATATTTAATTAGAATTCACTCCCGTCCTTAGCATGTAAGTTTCTTACATTCTCTTTCCCTAAGAATGGTCCATCTTGGTAGTCAATGAAGCCATGTCGAATTCTAGTCTTCTTTGGTTCATTATCGATTGTATGCAACACTCATTCTACAATGAGATCCTAGTGAGCATATTCCATCACAAAAGGAAGTGTGTACTACGCTCTTCTTCTAGAAACAATTGCTTCCTAATATGGAAACACCTCTCTATGGAAAATCATTCTTCAACTGATCTTTAATGAGTAAGAAATCAAACCAATATTGGGATCTTCTTCCATTGTCCCCTTCTAGTGAAATTCTATTTTCTTCATTGGTGAGGCTAACCTTTGGTTCCAATACAAATTTGTGGACACTTTCTACTCCTTGGGTCGCCAAGAAAATGAGCTCTTCATTGCTAGAATCATTTGTTTCTTTTCATTGTAGCAACTCTCCATTGTTAGGATCAATTACTTCTCATCATGGAAGAAATTTTATGTTGTTTGTAGTTTTGAGTCAATACTTTCTCTCAATGACAACATCAAATATATAGCCTCCTTGGAGTGAATCATAACCACCTGTATGAAATTATTCATGTGCCAACACCTACACATGTATGGTTGTAGGTGGAAACATCATCAAGCTATGTTTGTGGCCTTACCCACAGTTCAATAATAAACAATGAATGCCAAACCCAACATTGTCCACCATTATCATAGTTGTTGCTCCACACAGTTCTTAGGAATGAAGTCAACTATTCACCACAACAACCAAACGTATTGAGCAATGTGTGCTTCATCCACTATCATGGAATTCCAAGGAACCCCCAATATCATTGACCTTTGTGCACTAACCTCTAAAACATCCCTAAGAAAGAAATGTTCTTCTACAAAATGGAATGAAGCAATAATCAAAATGGGGCTTCTCTTGATGTATGCATCAATTTGCAATTGTTATCCTCATTGATGGTGATTAAAACCTCCTATATTTATTTAGAACATTGGAAAAATATTGATCCTTGGACTAGAGATGTAGGTAACTATTCATCTACCTCGTTCTTCACTATCCACACTCTTCTCTTAGCTATGCATTTTTTGGGGTGAAGCTCTAGATGAATTCTCCAACACCTTGCTTCCCAATGTCCACTCATCTAGAAATGGTGGAAAATGTTCTTGAAATTAGTTAGACTGCTTAAATTTCCCACCTTCTCCATTGCCCCCTAAGTTTGTTGATGGTTTGGAGAAGCCTTCTTTCCATCCTTTCTCTGAAAGGAATATGGCTTGCCATAGGATTTCCATGAAGGAGGGATACACATGTTTTAGATTCAATTTACTGGTTGAATCTTGGTCAAAGATCTAATGATGTTTTCCATTGGCGGTAATCTTTGGATCATCTATACAAATTTTTGTGATGTATTTTTTTGCTTTCTATATACATTATGCTAATAGGATTACCATATATTGAACCTTTATATGGCTTCCTTTTATTACAACCTATATATGACATGGATTTCTTCTTCTTCTTCTTCTTCTTCTTCTTATTATTATTATATGGGACTATGGTGTTAGGACTGATATTGAACTAAATGGTGGACTTTTGACTATGTTTGTGGTCTACTGGAATTTGTATTTCAATTTTTTCAATCTAGACATATACTCAATATAGTATAGTTATTTTTTTCGTTTGGAAAAAAAGAATATGGATTGTTTCAAGTGGCTTCATTCTCCCAAGAAGAAATCACATAATGGTATTTATTTATGCAAAATGAACATGATTTTGAATACCATTAGTTAGAAAATAAATGGCCTTTTCTTCTTGCAACAATGACAAATCAAGATCCCTTGCCTGATGTATACCTCTTGGTTTTCTTATTCATTATATGGACGACTGGTTTTCCACTTCTTCTAAATTATGGTGGAGGATGAGTTTTCAAGCTCTTCTCATAAATTTCCTTCTTTAATAAGTCACAAGAAGGATAAGGAGGTAGTGGGATACTAACTCCAGTTATTGCTTCTCTTTCTCCTTATGAGTTGGCCAATTTTTTCATGTCTCGTGCCTTCACAAATTTGGTCTTTTATCAAACTATAAGCCTTCATACTTGGCCCTTTCCATTCAACTAGAATAGGCTTGAGGATTCATTTCCTTTTCTTTCCTAGCCTCAGTCCATCATAAACCATTTATATTAACAATTTTGAACAAATTCCTTTTGTATGATTTTCAGTTTAACCAACATGTTCTTGGAGAATGAATAAATAAGGTGAACTTACCTCAATTATCTTAGTCATGGTGGCTACTTCAATAGTGGTAATGGAAGGTGGATTTGATCCATGGTGCCCTTTGGCAATTTCTTGTAGTTTTTCTAAGGCTTCCTCCTTCTATACCAACTCATGTTGCAGTTATGTCCTCATGTGAGTAATCCTATATTCTTTCCAAATATCCAACTAAATGACCTTCTCACCAAGTTGTATCTATGCCTATGCCAATTGGCCATGGTTGTAGTGAGGGTGCCTTGCTATTATTCAAACTCCATCTTTAGCAATGGAAACGGTTTGGAATATGTATCAAGTTTGCTTCTCCATATGTGTCATCCCCCCGTTGAATAATTGGAATTGCTCCTTCAAGTGCTCATTCGCTTCTTGAAGCTAACCATTTGTAGCATTCAAGTCTTCCAACCTATCTTTATTTTCCTTACACATGTTGATTTCTATAGTGTTCTCTTCAAATTGATTGCACATGGAAAGTTATTTTCCATTTCATTTTCTATTTTCCTCCAATACCTACTTTCCTCTTGGATTTTCCTATTGAATTCCCGTAGCTCTTGTAGCTTATCTCTCTTCAAGGTTTTTCCCACGGTGAAGTTTTATTTCTTCTCCAAGTACTAGAAGTTGAATCATGGTTAGGTAAACAACCATTCTAATACTATGTGATCTATAATCAAGGGATAATCAAGGGACTTATATTTCACTCACTTCACCAACATGGATACTATGTGGAATAAAATTTGTTCTATATTCTTAGTAAATTTCTTTGAAAGGATTTGCTTCTTTGCAATTATTCATCAACATGCATGAATGGACTATGTTTATTTGTTGGGTTCAATACTTGGTTTCTTTGTTATGGTGCCAAAGAAAAATAAATAAATAATTTTCTATTATATTTCCAACCCAATGCAAATATGTTGATACCAAAATTTCAATCCCATCACAAAGACTGATTAGTAAATTTGTTTATGAAATTTCATATCAACATTCTACTATTTTCAAATGTGTAGTCACAACCTTCATACATGAATTCCTCTCTATACATATGCATGGTACAAAAATAATAACTTGCTGTTGTACAGGATTATGCACCTAATAACCTAAGGTCCGGGGTTACCAACATACTCAATTACTTGCAGACAATTGACTTCTAAAGTACAGAATAAGAAATAGGAAGATTAAAAGGACTTACTTGTTAAATGAAGGTCGATCCTTGCTAATATTCTTCCTCTCTGTTCCACTTCCAAAGTCTTCAAGATTGCTCCTCTTTCACCTGTCAAGAAACACTTTTCTAGATACAAGATGGTTCATATATGTATAAGCATGTTAGATAAATCACATATAAGATGTTTAAGCATAAACATTTATCAAACCAATACACATGAAACACATATGGAAGAAGTAATCTCTTTATTATCAATAATGGAAAGAGTTCAGATACAACCCAACGCCTGAGACAAGGACTCCTCTGCTACCAAAGGATTCTGAGTTCCACTGCTCCAAATACTTCTGTATAAACTCCACTAGCATAACTTTGCTCCAAAAGTGTAAGTCACCAACACGCTCCCCAAGGCCTGTATTTATATGTGTGAAATAAGGCAGTTCTCGAAGGTTGGGGAAGTTGTAGCAGTTAAGGAAATTAAGTTAAATGGATTAACTAATCTCCCATTAGCGCGTGTTTTTATGTTTTAATGTGAAGAGACACATTCGCGGGTTTGTAGTAGAGCAACCCGTGAATGATTCGCGACTATGTATAAGCGTAACCCACGAATACATGGATTCACGACTTGCTACAAAGGAGACCCGCGAGTGATGCGGGAGTTGTCTATAAAGAGAGTCGCGAATACATCTCAACATGGCAAAAATGGCAAAATGAATAGCTGGATGAAGGAAGCATGTATTTCATGACAAGCCAATCTATATTGTTTTGGGCAAACCTCTATCTATAAGTGTCCTTTTGTGTGCCAACATGAGGGATGTCGGCACTCGGATGGAGAGGTTCCATTCGGGTGTATAACAGATGCCCCCTAATGTGTGAGGTCAGAGGGGAACGATGGCCGAAATACATTATAATATTTATCTTTGGAGAACTTAGAAATCCAATGGAGCAGAGAAAGTACCTGAAACAAAACATAGAAATGTCATATACAAAGTTACATCTGAGGATGCTATGTTCAATTTACTGGAACACTAGCTCCTTTACAATATTTGATTACATCATATGATACGGGTATAGAACCACGCATATTACAAAGGTGGATCAAAGCCACAATATACAATAATGATGAGTCTTCAAAGATCTGGAAGCTATGTAGATAAATCGAACATAATCTTGCGCAACTTAGTCCATATGTGAGAGACTAAGGTATTCATAAAGGATCCCAAAGAACCAGTACAATCCAAGCCATGTGAATAAGGGTAAGCTGAAGTCGAACATGGAAAGGATTCAACAGTTTGTCAACCAATAAGGTACAATTGACAACTGAAGCAAAGGAATTCACCAATGATGAAAGTGAATCCTGAGGTACGATTGTCAAAACTCTAGGTCTTCATCATAAGGAAGTACTGAAATGGAACCATGCTATGATAAGGAAGGCAACAGATCCTCCGACGGATCACAAGAGTGACTAGGAACTGGGCAAAAGAAGGGAGACACAAATAGATAACAGATATAACAATGATGGGATCAGGTTATAGATCAGATATTGGGTAAATTCCTTGAACAGTGAGCACAACACAGAGATGACCCAAGGTAGCATACAACAGATAGATAGAACAACTAGACTTATCTATCATGTAGGAGACATGATCAGATTCCCCAGGATAATGGACAAGAGGAGGAGTAAGAAACTCAAAGTGATAGCTGAACACAAGTGTATACTGAAACATGGATATCGGAAAACAAGGAGTGCTATGTTCAAGGACGACATGTTGCCATTACTGAAAACAAGAGAAAACTTCTTCCTTACCTTCCCTGTTAAATTTTAATGAGCCCAGGAAAGTAAACTCGGTTCCCTCTTCATTTTTTAACAAGCTTGAAGAGATGGGAAAATAATGCTTGATACACTGATTCGTGGATTTAATGAGCCCGAACTAGTACATGCTCAGCCGGTATTTTCACATTTAGAGAGTCTGAAAATGCCAAAGAAGACTCCAGGGGGGGTCCTTTTTCATCCAATTTAGTCTCTTGAGGCCGAAAAAGTATAAAACAAACCACAGAAGAACTCTCTTAACTTCCAAAGAAGAAAAGGGGAACCTTTTTCGTACTTAGTCAAGGAGGTCTGAAAAAGGTTAAATTACCACCTACCCAACGCTCCTTCCAGAACAACATAGAATAGCTTGAGTTTTACGAGTGTGAAGGAAAGCAAGATCACTCGGAAAGATCCATTTGGTTACGAGAAATGGGGCTTACAACAATAAACTCGTTGCTTTGTTCTTTAGTGTTTAACGAGCATGACAAAGACACAAAGTACACTCAGAATATTTTTCATGTTTGGGTCCAGAGCACGAAAAAGAGAAAACTAAGCTCAAAACGGGTGTTCCTTTTCCATAAATTTAGTCCCTCAGGTTCGGAAAAGTGATAAATCTATACCTGAGAATACTCTTCTCAATTCAAAAGAAAAGAGAGTGATCATTTCTCGTATTATTCCGCATGGTCCGAGAAAGAGATAACCTACCACCAATGCAAATGCCCGTTCACATATTCTTAACGAGCTTGAACGGACGAGATAACTCGGCAGTCAAGTCTGTTTTGAAGGAGTCAGACCTGGGCCTAAAGAAACTCCATAAGGTTGGGGAGTCCTATCAAGGGATAGCTTATAAAAAGAGATTCAGAAGAAACTCTATTTGGCGTGAAAAATAGTTATGAGGAAACCCCTGGGCCTGAAACAGTGACGGCATGAGCACCAAAGAATGACAAGGGCATAAAAAGATGATACTCATGAAATAAGGACCCTAGCCATGGAAGAAAAATGGTAGAGACAAGGGACTAATGGCTTAGAATACCATAGTCCATGGCAAAACGTTGAATACTAAGGTTAATGTGGAGTGATAAGATACCAACATGTGTTGGAGAGAGCAAAACCACCCTATAGAAGCATCAACACTTTGTAAAAGTTGGTAAACCTGTTCCAAGGCACAAAGAGGGTGATATTAGTTGATTGACATTTCAAACTATATAAAAAGACCCACTTTACGAAATATTATTTCTATAAATAGTTTGAAAATTAAAACATTTCTCACCATTTGAACTTTTTGAACCAAAAAGGAAAGTTTACCCTCTACCTTTGATCGATCACCGTGGACAATTGGACCGTCAGAATTGGAATCTGTCAGCTTCAGGTAATTCTACACCCTGAACTCGTCAATTTGATCCGAACAAATATTAAATTTAAAGGTGAATTCAGTATATTGCATCATCCTAAATTATGTCAAAACGCATTCGCGGGTTGCTAAGCGTAAGAGTCACGAATACGCGTTTCATTCGTGAGTTGTTGAACAGGAGAGTCGCGAATGACTCGCGACTTGTCTAAGTAGACAGTTGCGAATGCTGCGCTATAGGGAAAAATTCAAAATTTATGCAAAAATTTTAAATTTTTATGATGAAATACTGAACCAAATTATGTGTATTTGCTAGGAAAAATATGGTGCTGGAGTGGAGGGAAAGAGAGCATGAAATAATGGATCATGCGGCACTCCAAAGCGCACCCACAATACACGCATTGAGGACTTGTGGGCTACTGAAGTTCTTTTGTACATCGCCCATGTGGGCAAATGTCCGCTTACTGGAATTCATGGTCAATTACTAGGATCATGACATGGGGATGTTCAATCTTCAAGGTGAGACCTTAGAGCTTACCGTGGAAGATATATATTTCATAACCGGGTTGTCACAACGGGGGGCACCGGTGAATTTGGAGGGCACTGGAAGGGGCGGGGACCCCTTGAGTGTCCAAAACTATGTTGACATGTTCTGCACACCGGGTACACAAAAGAAGGGCAGCAGTGTTATTATTGCAGACATCCAGGATTTCACACTCCAGGTACTAGCTAGTACTATTGTGAGACTTTCAGGATCATCAGGGCTACATATGGCCACCAGGAATCAAATGAGAGTGGCAGTTGATTGCTTTAGAGGTGCTCTCTATGATTGGTGCTCGGGAGTGCTCCCCATCATGAAGAGGCAACTATCCGACTGCAGGAGAGGAAGACGCAAGAATTTTGGCCATGCCAGCATACTAGTAGCGTTCTTCTTCTTCGAGAGTACCAGCTATGAGCCCTGCAATACCACTACAGGTCAGACATTCCCGTCAGCCTAGGCTGAGCCGATGGGGAGACATCTTCCTCCGTAAAGGAGGAGGAGACATAGTACACAACGTTTACGATGATGACTTTTATATATGGTGGGAACGACAGCTGCCGGCGTTGGAGCAGTTTCCATACGCTAGGATGGATTTCTGAGGTGATCCTGACCTTGTCCTCCCTCCAGGAGGAATATGGGGCGAGATGGGTAAGTGATTTTTTAATTTTTTATCATTTTCAAATTTTAATGAATTTTCAAATGATAGAATAGATACATATGTACAAGTCTTAATCCTATTCATGTTTCAAAATGCAGATATTGGACCAGTCCGCCCTGAAGGACACCCGCGTATGTTCGTGCGTCCAGTTATAGGAGGAGATCCAGGATTGGTCCGGGTACTAGAGGGGAAGCTGGCCAGGCTGACCCAGCGAGTACCTACGATACGGATTGAGCATATACCTATAGTTATGCAGGAGTTTGTAGTAGGGGTTCCACCGGTTTGGCTACGAGCGAGTAGCTAGAGCAGTACTTGTATATAGAGATGCGGTGGAGGCTGCCGAGGCCGAGGAGGCTGAGGAAGCCAGGGTGCCTAGAGATCATGGGGACCAAGGTGGTCCCAGTGGCCAGGGTGGCCAGGCTTAGTTCTAGGGCATTTTGATGGATGATGATCCACATTTTTGTATATTTTGTATATGACGGGATCTATGGATCAGACTCGATCTATCTACAGACAGATATTTTACATATATATATATATATTTGGTTTCCGGCTTATTTACAAGTGTTCTTTACATGTTTGTTGTGTATTTTATGAAATGTGTGTGAGATGCCAATCCAAAATATAATTAGCATATGCATCAGTCAATGAATTTTGGTTACGTGGAATATGATTGAAAGTAATAACTTCAAAATGTCTTTCCAATAAACGAATTTGCATGAACTGACGTAACAAGGTAGGGTTTCGTACCTGATAAGCTCGTTTGAGCTGGGAAACTACCAACTGAGAATCTAAACGGACCTCAAGCTGGGTGATGCCACGTGACAAAGCATCCCATAGGAGCTCAATTACAGCCCTATATTCAGCAACATTATTAGAAGCAGGACCTAGACAAGTGCCACCAGCGGCAACAAGCTGTCCTGTGGGAGAATAAATAACCCATGTTGCTGAAGCTAGGTTACAAGTGTGACGACTAGTGCCATCAGCGAAACCTACATACATTTCGGAAGACATCTGCAACAACCAGCAGATAATATAAAAAACAAAACTGACAACCTATTGTACATAAAATACATACAAGAAAAAGTGCTAAGCCTAAGCATAGTACTTCTTTAGGTAGAGCCCATTTCTAGGCTCGGGCAGCTTATTCCCATCATAATCCACTAATTCATATGTGACTTTACTCAATACTTTCGACACGACATAGGGTCCTAACCACATAGCCTTGAATTTTCCTACCCCCAAGGGTTCTTTATCTTGGTCCCAAAGCAAGACAAGGTCCCCTTCAGAGAAAACCCTAGGTTTGACCGTTTTATCATATTGAGATTTAACCCTATTTTTATGAGCCTGATTGGCAGTCAACGCATCTCTACGTTGCTCATCAAGGTGTTCTAGATGTACTAGACATTCTTCAAGCTCAGTCGTATCATCTAACACATGAATGGCTATCTTCAAGGACGGGATTTCGCATTCAATCGGAGTAACTGCTTCCACCCCGTGAACGAGTTGGAAAGGTGAATAACCCGTGGCAGTCTTAACGTTAGTTCTGTAAGCCCAAAGAGCAAGATATAACATGATGTGCCAATTAGAGCGGGTTGCATCAATTGTCCATTTAAGGATAGTTTTCAAAGTCTTGTTTACAGCCTCAACCTGACCATTTGCTTGCGGATAGTATGGAGAAGAGTGTTCTTGTCTAAATCCGAGCATTGTAGTCAGTTCCGTCATCATATTATTTTGAAAATGACTGCCATGGTCAGTGACAATAACTTTGGGAATACCAAACCTTGCAATAATTTGATTGAAAACAAAGAAAGCTGTTGTTTCCCCGTTGTCTTTGAAAGTAGGCATTGCCTCTTCCCATTTCGTAAAATAGTCAACAGCGAAAATGATGTATTTATGCCCCCCAGCCGAGACTGGGTTGCATGTCACGTAATCGATCCCCCATTTCATGAAGGGGCCTACCGAGACAACAGGAAATAACGGAGCAAGATGAGACCGCATTTTTCTGGTGTAGAGCTGACATGGATGACAGCACTTCACGGCTTCCACACAATCTTTAAAGATCGTGGGCCAAAAATAACCAGCGCGCAATATCTTCTGGGCCGTTGCTAACCCAGATAAATGACCCCCACATGCTCCGGTATGGGAATCATTTAGGACAATCTCCGCTTCCTCATGAGTAAGGCAGTGATGCAAGACGGAATCTACCCCTCGTCGATATAATGTATCTCCTATAATGAGGTAGTTCTTGGCATGAAGGCGTAACTTACGTTGTTCCTCCCTAGAGTAAGCGGTAGGATACTTCAACGTCTGGAGATATATAAGAATATCCCCATACCAAGGATCAGAGGTGGATATGAGGAAGATGTGCTCATTTGGGAATGAGTCATCCTCCACCGCTACATTTTCTTCGGTGGGAAATTCTGCTATTAGCTCAGCAAAAACTAAGGAATTTTTAGACTTAGCGGATTGGAAATCCAAGTCAAACTCTTGGAGATTGACTATCCATTTGTTGAATTTTCCCCCAACAATCCATCGGGATAAAACATATTGGAACGGATTCACATTCGCCACTACTGTGGTGGTCCTCAGTAAAATGTAGTGGCGCAACCTCTGCACAGCATAAACAACTGCTAAGGCTAACTTCTCGACGTGGGAGTATCTAAGCTTAGGTCCGGCCAAAGCATAGCTAAGATAATAAATGACATGCTCAACGAGCTTATCGTCTTCCTAGACTAGTACTACCCCAATGGTCTACTCTGACGCGGCCAGATATAATATAAAATCCCTAGAATAATCTGGTGGACGTAATAAAGGAGCTGACAGTAAAGCTTTTTTCAATGCCTCGAACGCAAGTTGTGCGGTTTCATCCCATACAAAAGGAGTGTCTTGTTTGAGCAAGCACATGAAACCTTTAGTGATCTTGGCATAATTAACGATAAAACGTTGAAGAAAGTTGGACTTTCCTTGCAGGCTTTGAAGTTTCCTGAGAGAACGAGGAGGAGGCAGATTTACAATGGCCTCAACTTTCAATGGATCCACCTGGATGCCTCTACTAGATACGATGAATCCGAGTAATCTTCCTGACTCGACACAGAAAACACACTTGTGGGGATTCAAGCAAATTTTATAGTATTTGCATCTTTCAAAAATCAACCTCAAATGATCTGGATGTTGGACTCTCTTACGAGAATGTGCATGCAGATCGTCAAGTACGGTTCGACAATGGCTTTTATGTCATGAAAAGAAAAGTTCATGGCTCGTTGAAAGGTAGCCCCATCATTTTTCAATCCAAGGGGCATTTTTCTATACGCAAATGTACCCCAAGGGCAAATGAAAGCAGTTTTATGTTGGTCTTCCAGTTTGATTTGGATTTGATTGTAGCCGGAGAAACCATCCATAAACGAGAACACCTCACTCCCCGCACATGCATCTATGATCTAGTCAATGAATGGTGTGGGGTAATTGTCCTTAGGACAGGCTTTATTGAGGTCTCTAAAGTCTGTACAAACGCGAATAGTCCCTTGCTTTTTATCAACAGGAACAGGGTTGGATACCCATTCAGTCAAAGCTATGGGATATATAAAACCAGCTTTCAACAGCTTTTCAACTTCTGTCTTCACAGCCGCCGCTTTACACGGGTTCACGGGTCGTAATTTCTGTCGAACTGGCTTAGCATTAGGATAGGTTCGGATTTCATGTTGGACAATAGATGGATCAATGCCTGGCATCTCCTCATATGAACAGGCAAAGATATCGCAGAATTCCTTGAAAAGGGCAGTGTAGATGGCAATCTCCTCCGGAGAGCAGTTTGCACCTATATAGATGTTTTCCACGACATCTGGGTTCACAGAGATATTGATAGGTATAGTAGCGGAAATATTTTCCATATTCCCCTCAGCAAACACCCCTTCCCTAGGCAAAGGGTTGATAGGTACCTCAATATCATTTGACAGTCTCACTTTAAACTCTTGGTTTTCTATCTTGCTTAGATCTGGAAGAAAATAGGATCGATGATGAAGATCCTCACAAATCTTATCACGTCCACTCATAGCTTCCAGAATAGCTTCATCAGAAGGTAAAACGGTGTCTAAGCAATCTATGGAATGTGAAGAGTTTTCTGCCCATGCGGGCAAATAGACTTCTTCAAGATCATCTAAGACTGATAGAGGATCTGGAATGGGATCAGCAGCAGCTTGAGTGATGGCTTGATAAGCTACCTCTACTACTGATAAGGGCACTTCTGGTTCATGGGGAGTTGGGAGGACCCAAGGATCAGTCCTATTGACAACCGTAGTGATGGAATTCCCCACAGTAGTAGAACCAATGTAATTCACCGGGGATGGAAGGTCAAATGTTCCCATCAATGATGTGTACATTCCATCTCCCAAGATCTGTGCAGCAGGTTTGGCCTAATCAACCAATGGCACAGTGGATTCCTTAGACTCTAAACAGCCTTTTCGGGTAAAATCAAGTTAGTCAACAGTAACCAACTTGCCCTCATGTTGAAAAACCACGACACAAAGAACAGCCGATGCAACAGCAGACATTGCATAAGTCCAATTCCTTCCCAGAAGCAAATTGTAGTCCAAGGGAGCATCAATCACTTCAACTTCAATAGACACTGCTTTGCCTGCTAACTTAATCTCAAAAGCTGACAGGATACCATGAGGACGGAAGGATCTTCCATCGAAAGCAGTAAGTAAAGTGTTTGATGGGACCAGCTCTGGGGATCCAAGAGCTTTCCAGCAGACCAGGGACATAACACATGTAGAGGCTCCCTCATCAACAACTGCCCTTCTAATGGTCTTACCACCATGGACGACATCTATTGATAGGGCTACATGGTAAGGCAGGCGAATTTTGACATCAGAAATATTGAATTTCGCCATGAGACTCGAAGAATCCATGCCACCTAGAGCTGTTAAGAGAGAATCCCACTGGGCAGGACAACTCTGTAACACCTCTAAAGATGGCATTGCACACAGGGTTTGAGCTAAATCTTCAACCACTGAGTAGTTTGAAGCAGCCCTAGCATTGGGGTTATGCAAGGTCTTCTTGAAAACACCTTTCGGTATCTTCGACATAGTTTCGGCAGGTTTCTCTATTGTGAGAGGGTTGGAAGGTTCACCTATAGCTTTACCCTTCTCAAGAGTCTCGTTCTCATAGTTTTTATTCCTGGTTTGCAACAAAGTCAAATATCGAACCATGTTGATATAATTAGGGTCAGGGGCAGCTTGAGTGCCCCCTGCTACATTAGAAGCTGAAGCAGTGTTCTGTCCTTGGGGAAAAGGATCCTTCAGGACAGCTGGTTGTTGAGCTTTGAGTAGCTTCTGGGCTTGATCCATAAGGGGACAAAGGTGAGTAAGGTGGTCCTCTTGGCACAACTTACAAGGGAACTTGACCTTCTTCTTTTCTTTTTTGCCCCCATCAGCATTGTTTGCGGGCTTTGGCTTGTTTTGGTTTCCCTCTCCTTTCTTACTTTTCTTTTTCTTCCCGCCAGGCTGCTGATTGCCCTTCTGAGAGGTTTGAGCAAAGACATTTGCATTCTGGGGAGAGGGGGCAGCCTTTGCTGCCTCCACCGTAGACTGTTTGACAGACAATTGGTGAAGTTGTTTAGTTAAAGACTCTACGGTGGGAGAGTTGACAGACCCAAGCACACCATCGGCATGGGGTCTAGGCTTAGGCTTCTCCGCTTTGTGCGAAGGCCTCGGTGCCTCAGGGATGATCTCATACAAGATCCCAGACTGTGAATAAATCAAATCTAACTGCTGGGCCCTGACTATGGCTTCTTCTTCATTCGTTACTCCTGATGTGGAAACATCCTTAGATATGTATGGCAACAGTGATTTAAGGAACCATTCTAATAGAAACTCAGGAGGAATGGTGGCTTTGATAAGGCTCTTTCACCTCCTCCAGTCTTGGATATGATCCAAGATGTGGGTAGCCTTGTTTTGTCTAAAAGTAGACAACAAGTCCGTTATGAAATCGTATCGAACCGGAAGCTGAAAGTGGCTAAGGAAAGCACTAGCCAAATCCCAGAAACTACTAAAGGCAGCAGAAGGCAATTCGATATACCACTTGGCCGCTGTACCTGTCATTAGAGAGAATTTGAGGTAAAAAATGGGCCTCCTAAGAGATGTACTACAAAAATATAAGATATATTAAAATATTATGAGTTAAGGGTTTTATGGGGTAGGTATATATGACAACTCACTTCCTACACTACTTTTTATGCACAATATAAATAACCATGGTTGAGTTACTTTTCTAAATTGACTATAAATAAAATTAATAAAATAACTCTAGAATGATGTGACTAAGATTCAATATAAATTCTCAAAAATTTATTGTCCTTTAACATTTATTTGTCTTGAACTTGTAAATAAAATTAAACAAAAATGAATTTAATTTATATGCATAACTAACATATTTTTTCATATAAATACCATTCATGAATTTAATTTATTTTATAAGTACAAGATTATATATATTAGTTTGATATTATGATATTAATTACAATTGAGTGAATATATATTTTAAAATTAAAAAACTTAAAAATGACAATATATTATTTTATAAAAAAATGTGAAAAGGCATTTTTATGAATTATGAGTACTTTACTTGAAAATGACAATAATATTATTTTATGAGAAAGTGAGTTATGAGTACTTTACTTGAAAATAACAATAATATTATTTTATGAGAAAGTGTGAAATGACTTTTATTGTGAGTACTTCACTTTATGACTTAAAAGTACTTGTACCACTACCTTGGTTAACTATGGATTTTCATCCACCATAGAAAATGTGACAAATAAGCATTCTTAACTCATGCAATGCCACCTCAACCATGGGGGATGATGTCATCTACTAGAATGTAATTGGTTGATTTTTATAGTACATTTTGGTCCTTTTGAGGCCCATTTTTGACCTCAAATTCTCTCTAATGCAAGGTCCTCTGGAATAGCCTCAATCTAATTGAGTCCTCATTCAATGAATTGGAAGAACACCATAAGTGAAAAGTGGTGGCATGTGCCCCAGGATCTTCACCAGCTTTACCTTCGAACTTAGGGATGTCCAATGGCAATTTGGTGGGAACAGGTGGCCACAAGGGGTCATGCCTCACCGGGTCATTCATCAATTTTGACAAGTCTGGAAAGTTTAAAGTTGCCAGAAAAGAAAATTTGGGCCTAACCAGGGTAGTAAATGTGCCAACTTGGGGGTTCGAGGGACCTTCCCCCGAATGCCCATGGGTAAAAGTGGGGTTGCCCCCAGCCACCGGTTGTGAAGTGGGAAGGTTGCTTTGAAACGGATTCCATCCGTAAGCCACAGGATTTTGTGTGGGAGGTGCAGTGTAAGTGGTTCGGGCCGTCCCCATAGAAGCAGGGGTATGAAAGACTGGAGCAGGTATCCCTCCGCTAAACAACGAAAAGGGAGAGCTCATGTATGGGACTGAAATAGGGGTTTGGAAGCTCTGCCCGTAAAAGGTGTTGCTCCCAAACTACACTCCTACATATGAAGGAGATGGACCTACGTATGGACTGGATGGGGGAATGTGCCCCCCATTCTAAGGAAATCCTTGGACATAAGCCGAGGATCCTACCGGACCACTCTGAGTAGTGTAAGGAAAGGAAGAAGGAATGCTAGGTATACTGGGGATCCCAGCAACCGTGTCACCAGAAGTACCTCCTATGTTGGAGTGAACTAGTGGTTGAACCACCCGGCTCGCTGGAGTCAAAGGTGTAGAAGGAAAGCTATATCTAGGGGCACTTACCGGGGGAGGTAGTACCCCTTCAACCAGAAGGGTTGAGGTAAACACAAAAGAACTTTCTTCCGCAGAAGACATGACTCTACCCACAGGGACACCTAGCACTGGTGAGTCAAAAGGTCTAACCTGGACGATCACAGGATTGTTTAAATCAGTCAAGGGGGAGTTAAAATTTCTTGCAAACTCGTCAATCTGCAATTCTTCTATCTCAACTGTGTCAAGATTGAAATGGTTAGCAATGAGTTCCGGTTCACCAAGAGTCTCACTTATTCCCACAGGTTCGAATGAACCATCTGTGTCTAATCTCTGCCTTTGAGGTAAAGGTGGAGGCTCCAATGCAGTGATAGGAGGAAGGTTTCTCAACCTTCTTGACCTTCTAACAGGTTGGTCCTCTAGAATTAAAATTTAACAAATCACACCCTAAGGCCAACTAAACACAGTCAAAACCACAGAGCATACACTAAAAATTCCTAAAGTCTCAAGCAATCAAACCAGGGTAAAAGATATACTTTCCCAAAGAAAGCTGATGAACGATTACTTGGCATCCTTGAGGTGGTTCTTAGGCACAAGCGGAGGAATCACCCACTGCCCTCCTACACTTTCCACAAGGGTTACCTTCCAAGCCCATTCAAGGTGAACCAGAAATAACCTTCCAGTTTACCTAGGTATGAACCCTAAAAGACAAGAGACTAAAGGCTACCTTGGCAATACCAGATGTCTGGGGGGACAGCCGTCAGCCGAACTCGTACTCATGGGCAGGGTAGCTGAGCCTGAAACTCTATCTAGGAAAAAATCCCCATATGCGTAAAAGTCCTGGGTTACGCTTTGACAAGGATTCGGAGGGTTGTCTCCTCTGTCCAAGCCTCCACGCGGCCTAGTGCTTAACTCCCGTTTGAGAGGAGCTTCCCAGATACAGTGATAGAGTCAAGGATTTACCTAAAGAAAGGTCCACTACGTCTGAGTTTATAACTTGTGGGAAGTTTATACTTCCTAGCCCACAAGTCTAGCCTAAGCTAGTAGGTGAAAGGCCCCTAAAAATAAAAACTTACTAGTAAATTTTAATTTATGCGTTTATTTTATAGGGCTGTTCTTTACTCAAGAGGAAATGGAGTGGTGTATTGTATGATGTTTTGACTCAAACAAGAAATAAATGAAAGTAAAGGTGTATTCAAAGCAAAATTGCCATTATAAAAACAAACTTCTTTTTAATTTTTGCAAATATGTATTGATGAATTGAAAACAACAATGAAAGAAACTAAGCCTATGTTTTTGTAGTTTTTGATATAATATTTTTAAATTGACATAAACACTACTTATGCAAAAATCACAATGCAAAAGCTTTAACTATGTTTTCTTTTCACTTTTAAAAATAATCAAAATTCTACTATGCATCTACAATGCACTATGCTTGAGCAAACTTGACGCTTATAAACTGTAGAAAATTAACAAACTGAAGCAAACAGGCTGATAGAACCAACAGACAACCAATAGAGGAAGGATAGGAACCCTAGCTTGGGTGCTAACAATGACAAACAATCACTGCAGACTTACAAAGGCAAGTGACAACTAGCCACTATCAGAAGACAGACTAGAAAAACAGAGCCCAAGACCCTGATCACTGATCTGGACCAAGACACTTTAACCCACAACCCAAAATAGGCCAAAACACTTCAGTATGCAAGCAGTAAACAAACCAAGAAAAAAGACTCAAGAGCTTGTGAAAAAGTAAAGAAATGTGATCACCAACAGTATTCAGACCCACTATACAACATTCTTAAAGAAAGACTACTCAGAAACAGGGACCAAACAAAGAAAAGAACAAGCAAAACTTGTCTTAAAAATCCCCACTTCCAGGAGTATTCACGACTGTCACTAAGAGAAACTCGCGAGTGACTCACGACTATCCAGTATTACAACCCACGAATGCAGACCAGTATTCGTGACTGTCTAGAAAGACAACCCATGAATGGGTATAAAACTTTTCTCAAAAAATCAAGAAAAAACCCTAGACTTTCAAATGCTGAAGCAAATAAGAACCAGGATAAAAATCACAAACAGACTCACAAGCAAAACTGGTCAGGAGGACAGAAAACAACCTACAGCAGTCCGGGCTCCCCAGCGGAGTCCACGGTTCTGTTGTACAGGATTATGCACCTAATAAACTAAAGTCTGGGGTTACCAACATACTCAATTACTTGCAGACAATTGACTTCTAAAGTACAGAATAAGAAATAGGAAGATTAAAAGGACTTACTTGTTAAACGAAGGTCGATCCTTGCTAATCTTCTTCCTCTTTGTTCCACTTCCAAAGTCTTCAAGATTGCTCCTCTTTCACCTGTCAAGAAACACTTTTCCAGATACAAGATGGTTCATATATGTATAAGTAGGTTAGATAAATCACATATAAGATGTTTAAGCATAAAAATTTATCAAACCAATACACATGAAACACATATGGAAGAAGCAATCTCTTTATTATCAATAATGGGAAGAGTTCAGATACAACCCAACGCCTGAGACAAGGACTCCTCTGCTACCAAAGGATTCTGATTTCCACTACTCCAAAGACTTATGTATAAACTCCACCAGCATAACTTTGCTCCAAAAGTGTAAGTCACCAACACCCTCCCCAAGGCCTGTATTTATATGTGTGAAATAAGGCAGTTCTCGAAGGTTGGGGAAGTTGTAGCAGTTAAGGAAATTAAGTTAAATGGATTAACTAATCTCCCATTAGCGTGTGTTTTTATGTTTTAATGTTTTAATGCGAAGAGACACATTCGCGGGTCTGTAGTAGAGCAACCCGCGAATGATTCGCGACTATGTATAAGCGCAACCCGCGAATACATGGATTCGCGACTTGCTACAAAGGAGACTCGCGAGTGATGCACGAGTTGTCTATAAAGAGAGTCGTGAATACATCTCAACATGGAAAAAATGGCAAAATGACTAGCTGGATGAAGGAAGCATGTATTTCATGAAAATCCAATCTATAGTGTTTTGGGCAAACCTCTATCCATAAGTGTCCTTTTGTGTGCCAACATGAGGGATGTCGGCACTCGGACGGAGAGGTGCCATTCGGGTGTATAACTCTTGCTATGTTGGAAGTATAACTTGCTGGTTCACTATGCCTACATAATACTTCAACATATATATGTTCTTTGTGCTTGGAAAGTGAGGTGAACATAAAGTAGGTAATTAGGGGAAACACATAGCTTGAGGGGGTATGGATGTAGGCGAGTTTCCCAATGTTTAATAAAGAACACAATGCACCAAAATATGTCGTGGATAGAAATAAAACACCCAACACTCTAGTGTGCTAACCAACTACCCAACACTCTGGTGTGCTAACTAGCTGAATAGATAATTATGATGCCTAGGAAAAGAAGGCACCCCAATGAAGAAGTACAACACTCAACCAAAGAGGAAACATTCTTAGGAAAATGGAATTCTCCCAAAAATGATAAAAACTCCATAAACTTCTAGATTCACCTAACAATGTTTAAAATCCCGCGAGCATTTTTAATTTTTTCCATCTATGATAGAAAATTACCGAGGAACTTCTAAATTCTCTTGACTATGATAAAAAACACCCCATGCACTTCTAAATTCACCCAAATATGATAGAATTCAACCAAAAATGTACAAAAAACACCCAAGCATTGAAGAGAATGTCCGAGGAAAGAAGTAAACATCCAACTATAATTAAAAACACACAAGCAAGTGAGAAATTTGTCCAACAACCATTAAATTGTTTTTGGAAATTTCTTACATTGATGCAACAACTCTACCATATACCAATTGTTGATTTATGGGATTGCAGTAACATCAGGCGATGTGAGGAAAAGGGTTGTTGGGACCTCCATTGCACAAGAATAACCAACAATGCAGTAAATATACAATTTTGTTTTCATAATTCCCTCATTCACACTTTCACGTTTCACTAACCATAATTAATAACATAGAGTAAATTCCATTAAAATCAATGAAAGTCATTAAAAATAGAGTAGGAGCAACATACCAAGAGCATAATGGACATAGGATTTTACCCTGGAAACCCAAATGGGAAAAATAGCTTGCAATGGTTGTTCAGTCTTCTATTTTGGCAATGCATGGATTGGAATGCAGATTCACTATAGCTCATGGATATTTGTGTGTCTTCTTTTCCCTCTGAACAAACACCCTTAGAGAGTGATAATACAATAATATATAGGAGAGTTTGGGGTAATGGGAAATCCAACAACCCAACAACCATGGCTTTTCATTTTCCAATCCCTCTCTCTTTTTTTTTCTTAATATTTTTTTCAATTCAATTAATTAAATACACATTCTTTTTTGTTTTATTCTACAATATACATGCATTGGATTTTCCCTAGCCTATATTCTTCTTAAATTGCCAAATTACTTTTAAGCGTTGATGCTTACAACCTTTTTTTTTGTTCAAATTGATTTTTGGATCATTTAAATTGAAGAGAGGGTTGAAAGTAGTGTAACACCAAGCCACTAAATCCAAGGCTATCTTAAGACAATGACATATCCCTATGTTGGGATGCCATTTCAATTTCCTTCTTATTTTTATGTTATTTATTTTGTTTGTGGGTTTATAAGAGTTATGTCCTATCTTTGTACTAGGGGTATAAGTAGAAATGTTTATTGAAAATGTCTCTAAAAAGTTAAGATAGATAGGATATCTTGTAAAAACAAGTTGTTTTTTATTAATTGGAAAAAAGTATTGGTAAGGTGGTTTTACAAAAAGATTTTGGGAGATATTTTTCAACATCTAGTGAAATTAAGGGTATTAATTAATATCCAAATGAATGAAAGTGATGTATCATAGGTTCACTAAGTGAAACCACTATGAATACTTTTAATGATCTCTTTCACCCTTACAAATAACAAGTTTAGTAAATGATTTCACTACTTCATACATTTTCTCTACTGTATATCTAATGGTAATGGATGCGATAACATATATACATTTAACAAAAAAAACAATTTCATATAGTCTTCAATCAAGTATGGATGAATATATATTATTTCTACCCCATTAAGGAATAATGTATGAAATAAAATTAAAACAAGAGCATAACCCCATAAGATAAATCCATCTCCTAATTGTTGATGATAATGTAGCATCATAATATATTCTTAAGAAGTCCCAGAGAAAGTGGAAACAAAGGAAGAGCACAACTACCCCAATAAAAGGGGTAAATTGACCTTAGAAGACAAAATGAAAAGTTGGTTTGGAAGATAAATAAAAGATACAATAAAAGTACAAGCCAACCTAATTGAGGAAACTTCTAGTGAAAATAAGAATATAAATAAAGTTCTTCCACACTTCATTTCCACACTTAAGCAAGTTCATCTGTCTCTCAAGTGGTGCACATTTCTCAAGGAGTACAAGTGAAGACCAAGGGAAGCTAATTTTTGGGGTTATCTTATTATTTATATCTCTCTTGGGTTTCTTGTGGAAAGATAGCACACTCTTTTGCTAGGGCTTGATCTTTATGACTGGTATTTTTCTTGTATTGGATTGATTTTCTTCAGAGAAAAGTTTGTTGGGTTTTCTCTTGTTTGGGTTTCCCAAGATAAAAATCTTTGTGTCTCTTGTGCATGGTTATCTTTCACTAATTCTTTTTTTTCAAATGAATGATGCTATAATTGTGGGATGAAATAAGTTATGAATTAAATGTTGAAGAGATGAAATTTACCGCTAAGTTATGAAAATCTAGCATGATATCATATCATGTTTGAATAGATGCCATTTACAAGGATTGTGTGTGCCCTAATTTGGAAACTAGAGCTTCTAAGTTTAGATACTTCTCTCCATGGTTTTTATTAAAAGGAAAACTACGTAACTCTCCCTAGGAGGGCACACTTATCTATGGAAGCATATTTCAATTTTGCAAAAATTTCAATTTTGACCTAATTACTGTTGGGGTCAAGAACTAGGGCTTCTAGTTTTATTCCCTTCTAAACATATATAAGGTTTGACCTTAGAATATTGGAACTTTACCTAGGAGGGTGCATCTACCTATGGAGTCATTTTTCAGCTTTTCCAAACTTCATTTTTGACCTATCTCTAGCTAGGATTTCCAGGTTAGATTTTCAAATTTTGTCAAAATAATGTCGAGAATGGAATACAGGTTGGATGATGTTGAAATCGCAGATGAAATCCAGTATTATTTTGTCTACGATTTTAATGGTACTATTTTGGTGGACCATGATGCTTCTAGGCATATGAAAACACAATATCAGAAGAAAGGAAAAGGAAGTAGAATAAATTTTAAGAAGAAGAGAGATTCAAGAGAAGAATCAACCCTGATTCAAGGTAAAAGGGATCTCTCAAAAGTAAGATGTTACAAGTGTTAGAATATTGGTCACTATGCTTTCCAATGTTCTCAAAAGTAAATATAAAGAAGAAATGGTGAGAAGAGGAAACATAGGAGATCAACTCCAAAACAAAAGAAGAAGGATATTTCAAGGATCAAATGTTTCAAGCATCTTACAATCGGTCACTTTGCATATCAGTGTACTCAAAATTAAAGGAAATAAAGGGAACATGCAACTAACATTGAAAAAATTATACCTCAAAAGAAAAGATAATGGAATTTATGAACATTACACATAATACTTCCAATTATTCCAAAAGCTTCAGGTAGAACATGAAGATATCTACAATTGTTCTATTCTTGTAAAAGAATGCCCAGTGATATTTTATAAACAATGAAAGTAGATCTAATAGGATCTTGGATCTAGTACATCCAGACACATGCATACTGATGACATTGACATCCTTGGATGTCTCCTTACACAATATATAATTCTCTATAAGAGGACGCATGTGAAGAACTAAGATTAATACTTCTACAAGTTCCAATAAGTTCAAAACATGAAGATAAGAAGATCAAGCATTCAAGACGCCGAATAAGGATGTGATTCCATAAACTTCAATGATTTCTGCAAGGAGGAAGAGATCAAGAGGGATTCAACAAAACACAAAAAAAATAAGTATTTTATAATTTGTGTAATAAGTTTGATTTTCTTGATTTGAATTATTGTTTTATTTATAAATACCATAATTGTTTAAATTAGTACTAGTTAAACCACGTGGACATTTTTGTCATGTTCCATAGAATAGGTCCATTGTGAATATTGTGGAGACGATGATTCATGATCAAGACCTACCCATGTTCTTAGGGGAAGATGCATCCAATATGAGATCTTATGCTCATATCAAGTGTCCTCACTGATATTGGGGTACATGACTATTGGTAACCTAATCCTTAGGGTTAGGCACGTTATCATATTATTGTATTCTTTCCTCCCCATTCACATGAGAATAAGAATAAGACTCATATGTGAATGTGAAGAGTCATTTGAGGATTCCAAGAGACCACTTGGAATCTGAACTCCAAGAGACACTTCTCATTGTATATATGCACATTAACTAATGAGAAGATTATGTGATTTCATGCCCATCTCTTTGTCTTTGTGTGCATATTTGGCTTCTGTGCTCAACCAATGTTCTATATGTCATAGTGGGATCTTGTCACTGGTATCATAGATATTATGATCCTATGACCTATGCATAGACATGCCTCTATACCTTATCAAAAATATGCCATCTGTTTCTTTGCTCTTTTCTATATTTGACATATTCATGATTTCCTTCTGCTCTCCATATTCTACTCTCAGAAGGCCATGCAACAACGTTCTACTCCTGGAAACCTATGAACTACACACCAATATCATTTATTTACCTATATGCATTCATATGAGCATTCCATCATTTTATATGATTCCTGGGAGCTACATGGAGAATTAGAGTTGCATCTAACAAACTGTTGTCAAAAACCATAATTCATGCATACTCTATGTGCCTCTCTGCCTACTCTCTGATGTGTTCATTATTATCTGGCATATTATTTACAGCTCCCAATATCCCCCTCTCTACAAAATGTGGAACTAGACATTAGACATTAGAGATCATTTGTGAGCATGGGCATGATCTCTCTCCATTACATACAAATGCCAACTATTGATGTGTCAGTTTTAAAACAACCAATACAATAGTTTCATTTTCCTAAGCCTATAATTATTTAAAGAATTATGGGAAGCCTAAAACCCATATATTTTTCACATCCATAATGGATTTCTATTAGAATACATGTTGTTGCCTCCTTTCTTCATATAGCTATTTGAGGTGCACACCTGAGGTACATATATTAACCATCTCGATGCCTGCAAATGAAAATGAATAAAGGGAGGGCATGCATTGGAAAATGAGAATGGGTATGACAGATGATGCACCTCTATTGCAAGATCGCTCTACTGGCCTATTGGAGCCGTGTGAAATTGTGAAGATATAGTTGTGTGAATTTTCCTAGTGGAACCTATGTTCTATCAAGAGACACAACTTCTCTTCCTTTGATTTTTCTTAGAGAATAATCCTTTGTTGTGAACGAGTCTATATTGTTATGTGTGTGGGTAATCTCTAACATGTGTTGTTAAAAGGATGTCTAGTGAAACCCTAAAACTGTGTGGTTCTCTTTATCTTTGTATTAGTGCATGGAGATTGGTGTGAAGCTATGAACTACCTTATATCCCAGATTGTGACCTAAATTTGGAGAGCAAGGAGTTGTGAACATATCCCCTCCACTAAAGAAAAGTTGTGATCCTGCAAGCTATCTCCTTTTGCTACATTGGAGTAAAAAGAGATTTTCACCAAGTTTTGATTTTGACATCTAGAAGAGTGCTTAGTAGAACATGAAGATGTGAAGTCCATTTGCAAATTTGAGCATGAACTAGTTGTGTTGAGCATGGTGTTGTTGAGTGTAAGTTGCACCCTCTGTTGGGTCCTGAATTTACCCCATTTTACTCTACCCTGTTTCATCCTTTCTCCCTATTTTGCAGCTAAATCCTTATATTTTCCATACAAACGAGCATGAATATCTCAGGCATAAATCATTATTTATTATTTCATTTTATGCTTGGTTTTACTTACAATCATGGATTTTACCTTTCGTTGTGTTGATATATCCGTGATTAAAAAGAAGGGTTCAGAATTACCAGGTGGATCAACTGCAATAGCTTATCATAATCTACAGTGGATCAACTACAACAACTTATCATACTCCATAGTTAATGCCGCTTGGTGTCAGCTACCTGCTCAATGATCCGGTCAACATTAATGGAAAAGGAATCTAGGAGGCTCCTTCACGCATGCAACTAAAACTCCCCGAGAATCTTCCGCATTCAACTGAGCATGTCAGTTCATGAAACAAATTGAAGTAAAGTCCATCTATTCCTGAGCTTATCTTGTGCAAAGAAGTGATGGATGTAACTGTCATGATTTAATTCGACAGCCTAAAGATCAAAGATGTTCATGGCTTCCCAAAATTTATGTAACTGAATAGCTTCACTCTTGTATAAGTTCACGAATACAGGGATAGCGAGGGGTTCACAATTTGTAAGAGATATAGCAAAGTGACTGTAACTGTAATTGAAAATTTATCAAATTAATAAAGGAGAGACAATTCTCAGCATTTCTCCATTGCAGACTTCATGAGTTTTCAACATCATCTCTGTTTGAAGGCCAGGGCACACCTTCTAATAGAGTTGCTGGTAGTTTAGATGTTTTAGTTTATTTTATTTCTATCTAGTGTGGAATTTCAGTTTGATATATTTATATGGTTAGATGCAAATGCATTCATTCAATGATTGCATTATTTGGTTTTCCTTTGGCTTGATGTAGGTGGTGTGATGTGACAGTCGACTGTGTAGTTAATATTTTCCTTTATGCAGAAGCGTGTTAATAACTGTTACATACTCGCTCAACTCCTTTGTTGTGTGTTATTTATATTTCTAGAGTTTATCTGATTAGATAGGTCATTTACTTTGACGAATTTGTTGCTTGATTAATGATTAGAGATCCTTCTGATTTGGTAATTTAGAATTCCATTTTTTGCAAAAGTAATTCTAGGTGGATTTATCTTTAGATCATAAACCTTAATACTGGTATGATAGGAAATATAAATTCTTTTCAATTTCTAGATGGATAGTCTTACTTTGATTTCTTATAGGGAGTTGAGTTCGCTGAGCAGTGATTAGAATTGAGTGATTTGCATTTTACTTATCAACTACTGAAAATGTTTATGCATATACTCTGCTATTTGCCTTTGAAATAATAGACTTTCCTGGGTTGAAAATTGAATATTGAACACTCTGCTTGTTAAGAAATTAATAGGTATATAGAGTGCCCAAAATTTTGGCATCGTTGATGGGGAAGGTAATTGATAGGAATAGTTAGTAGTTGAATTGGTTCATTTTCTTTAGTATTTCTGATTCTTAGGTGCAGGAGCGATAAGACACAGTGAAGAGCTACGCATCCTTCAATAGACCGAACGAGTTCCTTACCCGAAGATCAAGTATGATTCATAAGCTTGCATGATTTATAGGTTTGCATGAATACGAGAAGAACTCAACATGATATTCCCAGAAACCCCCAAAACACTAACTTGGAAGGTGGAAGAGGTCGTGGTTGTAGCCCCAGATTAGGGAGAAATACATTCCTTGATGAATTAATTGCCATGGTTAATTATTCTACTGGGGATCGAAATCAAGGGCCATCATCTGTGATAAGAAGCCTCGTTTCTCCTAGGATGGAAGCATCAATGTCAACTGTGAAGAGATCAGTAGGAGCTGTGACACCATTTGGTGTCCTTGTGGAAGGAACTCCAAGAGATAGGGGTAGTTCTATGGGATTAGGTGGACCAGAGGAGTTCTATCGAATCAACAGAGAGGAAGTTACAAAATAGGAGTGGTTGAAATTTCGACATAAGTTTGAAGATCATAAAAATCGAGAAAATATAGAGGAAGAGATAATCATGAATAACGAGCGTCACCATGACGATCGTGAAGAAGTAGGGGACAATCATAATGATAATGGCAACCTCCATCATGAGGAGACAGTTTCCACACTCCAGTTTCCTATTCAAAAAACATATGGAGAGGCCCCTATGAAGAATATTTCACCCTTAGTGCTACCTCACTTTAATAGGAAGTCCACAGAGGATCCAGATGAATTCCTCTTTGAGTTCAACATTCTCTGTAATTTATGACTACACCTCCAGTGAGCAGAAGTTGAAACTATTTCTTGATACCTTGAAAGATAATTCCTTATGCTGGTTTATAAGTTTGGTTGGTGAAACCGTTGCAACGTGGGATCAGATGAAACATGTATTTCTCAGGAAGTACCAAGAATATTGTAGGACGAAGGATAAGAAGGAAGATTTATTTAAGATGGTGCAAAAAGATGATGAGATTTTAGAGGATTTTGTGGAAAGGATTCTGTATAATGTGCAAAGGTTAGACCAAACCACTATCAGAAGGGACGTACTCAAGATCATTTTGTTGCGGGGAATAAGAGAAGACTGCCTGGACATGCTTAACCTATTAGGGAAGGGATACATCTCCAAGGAATATTTTGATCATATTTTGGACTTATGTCGACGATACTCGAGGGGGTCTTCCAGAACCAGCACAAGGGATAAAGGCATTTTCTCACGGGAACATAAGTCAGCTGACGGAGGAGCTACTCGAGAAAATATTGGAAATATCCTAGAGAATTTTAAAACTGACATGATGAGTTCCATCTCTTCACAACTGGATGTCATGAGAGAAAAACAAAAACAAGTGGCTGAAGATATGGTACTTGGAGTGTTCTTCCCTAAGTACAGGAAGAAGCACCTGCTGAAAGAATGTCCACTTGATAAGGTGGAGGTGTGTGGTCTGTGTGAATTGGAGCATGATACCAAATATTGTTCGTCACTTCCAAAATCCAAAGTAGTATTTCAAGAATCCACTGTAGAAACGAAACATGCCTATTTTATTTTGTAGAAGAAGTTGTGGAAACCTCGGGTTCCAGTTATGAATTCTAAGCCTACACCTTTCAATTCCTAGAATAATGTTAATAATCAAATTCTTTCCCAATAGTCATATCCTAACCCACAATGGCACCAACCTTCGCAACCTGGAGTACAATATCTAAACACTTGGACTTCATGGGAACCACATCCAAACCAACAAGCTCCTTGGTCTCCGGGATGGAGAAATCCTTATCCGGGGAACCAATTTCCCCTTAATCAACCATCCTATCCGCAGTATCGGCAACCTCAGCTGCAACTCCCAAATAATGCTACACCAATGGGTGAATCACTCTGTCCCCAATTTCTTGCTTAATCTAACCCCAATCCTACCAATAAGGTGGTGCAACAATTCGAAATTTCTAGCATGCCATCTTATTCCATTTCCCCTCTCCCTTGCAATAATTTACACTTACGATCAAGGAGGGTGGTGGAACCAATAGTCATTGAGGATGTTCCATCCTCTATGACTGGTGAAGGAATGAATCCACAATTTGGAAATTCATTCAGTTCAACAATCCCCATTATTGAGGACACAGAAACATCAGCTGGAACACCAGCTGAAACAATGATTGAGATACATAACGAAACAAAAGCTTAAACACTTGCAGAGACATGTACTAAAATGAAACTTACAGAGTCTTCGAGAGAACAATCGTATCCTGAACGATTAACCTTGAAAAAGGCTATGGAACAACCTAGTTTCAATCTCCTAGGAGAGTTGAAAAATATTTATGTAAGAATTCCACTATTACAAGCCCTACACGATGTACCTATTTATGTCAAAACTATTAGAGACCTGGTTGTAAAAAAAGTAGGAAGGAAACCTAAATATTCCCTTACAATGCATGTGGTGGGGAATTTATCTGAACTAATTATGGGGAAAGTCCCATTGGCCAAATACGCTGACCCAGGTAACCCCACTGTTAGAGTATGTATTGGGCAGATCCAAATCTCTAATTTTTTGGTCGAATTAGGCACTTCAATAAATGTTATTATCATTGAGATCTTAAAAAAAATAGGACTCGCTAATATCAAGCCTACCCCAACCATATTAGAAATGGATGACAAATCCACTATCAAACCAGAAGGAATTGTGGACGACCTAGTAGTCTTCATTGATTCATGGGAGTGCCTTGCAGAATTTGTTGTTTTACAGCCTAAGTCACAGCTAGGGGGACACCCATTGATCTTGGGAAGACCATGGATGGATACAGCAGATGCATGCATTAGCTATAGATCAGGTTCCATGACAATTTCTGATGGAAGTGCCATTAAAAACATGAATTTATATCCTCCATCTAGACCTATCCTAGACACTGGAATTCCATTATGGATGGATTTAGAGGAAGAATAAGTTATTCAGCATTTATTAACAATTGGGAGAGCCTTGACCTTTAAAACAGAAACTGAAGATGACACCATCTGTAATTTCATTAGCGAGCCTATGTCTATCACTAAACGAGCATATCAGATCCTAGATAGCACATTAAAAGAAAAAGAGCAGGAAGAACTTACAGAAGAAGCCTTAGTCAATAACACTAAATTGGTTCCAGTAATTGATAATTACAATAGTGTTCCAGTAGAAGTCGACTCGGGGAAAACATTGAATATCGACCCTAATCTCAAAGCTGATTAACTGGAACGTCTCTTTACAATGTTGAAACAACATAAGGGGGATTTTGCGTGGGAATACATCGACATGAGGGGAATTCCCTTAGCAATGTGTACCCATCATATTTATATTAAGAATGATTCAAAGCCTGTATGCCAACCTCAATGCAGAATGATCCCGAACTTGAGAGATATTGTGAAGGAGGAAATCCAAAAAAATTTAGAGGAAGGTTTTATTTACCCTATTTCAAACAACGAGTGGGTCTCCCCACTAGTGATCATACCTAAGAAGAACAAGAAATGTTGAGTCTATGTAGATTACATGGAACTTAACAAAGCAACACAGAAGTACCATTTCCCTTTGTCTTTCATCGATCAGGTTCTAGACATCCTATCTGGAAAACGGTTATTTTCTTTCCTGAATGGTTTCAGTGGATATAACCAAATCCAGATTTCCCCTAAAGACCAACATAAAACCACCTTCACCTGTCCTTAGAGCACCTTCACATACAAGGTGCTTCCTTTTGGGTTCTGCAATGCGTCGACTACATTTCAATGGGATGTAACTGGGACTTTTTTTGAAATGGTGAATGATTGCATGGAAGTCTTTATGGATGATTTCACTCCATATGGAAACAGTTTTGATGAAGCACTAGAGAGCTTGGAAAAAGTTATAAAACATCATGAACAGACACACCTATCTCTGAGCACCGAAAAGTGCCACATGATGATGAGTGAAGGTGTGGTTCTGGGACATTTTATCTCTGCTGCAGGTATTCAGGTAGATCTAGCCAAGATAAAGATAATTTCAAATATTCCTATCCCATAGAAAGAGGTAAGAAATTTTCTTTCCCATGCTGGTTATTATAGGAGATTCATAGAAATTTTTTCCAAATTGGTATCTCCTTTATTTACTTTACTAATGAAAGATGCATAATTTGTGTGGATAGATGCATGCGAGGAAATATTCTCATAACTAAAGAAAAGGATATCTACAACACCCATCTTGAGGGGGACTAATTGGGCCCTACCTTTTCATATTTCATCTAATGCTTCAGATACAACCATTGGAGCAGTTCTAGGATAGCAGGAAGATCACAACTCGTATGCTATCTATTATGTTAGTAAGAATCTAGCTCGTGCTGAACTGAAATGCACGGTAACAAAGAAAGAATTGCTTGCCATCATTTATGCCATCAATAAATTTAGGCATTATATTACTGGATATTCCACCTTTGTATATACTGACCAATCAGTTATTAGATATTTGATGAATAAACCCATTACCAATGCTAGAGTGACTAAGTGGTTGCTATTACTCTAGGAATTTGACATAACTATTATTGACAAACCAGGGAAGGGGGATGTGTCTACATATTTCCTTTCTCGACTAACTAACAAATATGATGATAAACCAGTTGAAGATTCCTTCCCTGATGCACAGTTATTTGCAGTCTCAACCTTTTCCCCATGGTACGCTGACATTGCTAATTACTTGTTTGTAGATAGGCTTCCATCGCACTTATCCAAACGAGAAAAGATAAGGATCATACAACAAAGTGTGAGATACTGCTGGATCGAAGGCCACCTCTTCTACACAGGACCTAATTTGGAAATCAGACGCTGTGTGAGAGAGGATGAGATCCACAACATTTTGAAGGCCTTCCATGATGAGCCCTATGGGGGGCATTTTTTCTGATAAAAGGCCTGGCTATAAAGCATTAAGGATGGGTTATTTTTAGCCAACTATATTTCAGGATGCGAGAAAATATGTTCAGGCCCATGACATCTGCTAGAGAATGGGCCAGCCAAACAGATTAGATGAAATTCCACTTCAGCCACAGTTGGTGGTTGAACTCTTTGATAGATGGGCCCTAATTTTGTAGGGCCTATCAACCCTCCATCAAGATGGAGAGTTTACATTCTGGTTTGCACTGATTATATGACCAAGTGGGTGGAAGTTGTGGCTTTGGTAAAGGCCAATGATCAAGTTGTAATAGATTTTTTATATGCAGAGATATTCACCTGCTTTGAAGTACCCACGGAAATTGTGACAGATGGAGGGCCATAGTTTGTGTCCCAAAAGATGGAGGCCTTGTTTCAGAAGTATCGTATTCAACATCGATTAACCTCTCCATATCATCCATAGGCCAATGGCCAGGTGGAAAGCACGAACAAGGTGATCGATTCAATCCTTACAAAAATAGTGAAGAGTCATCGCAAGGATTGGGCTGAAAGGATTCCAGAAGCATTATGGGCCTACCGTACAACATGGCGCAACACTACAGATTTCTCCCCATATGAACTGCTCTACGAAAAGAGTGTTGTTTTTCCTATTCAATTTGAAATTAGAACTCTGAGAACTTCCATAGAGGAAAACCTGGATTTAACAGAGGCTCAGAAGAACCAGCTGAATCAAATGAATGAACTAGATGAAAAGCGCACCATTGTTGTACATCAAACGGATTTAATTCAACAATAGCGCTCCGAATGGCATGATAGATTTATAAAGAAGAAGGTATTTTACGAAGGAGATTGGGATTTAATATACGATTCACAGTTTAAAAGGGATTTTAAAGGCAAGATACGTAGGATATGGCTGGGACCTTTCATAATAGATAAGGTATTTGACAATGGGACCATTTGTTTGACCACTATTGATGAAAATCAGACACCTCTGTTTGCAAATGGTCATCGATTAGGGATTTATCATAAAACTATCTCGAAGGATGCATTTATCTCATAGGTTGTAGTTGATCCAAAATGTCAATTGGTACAGGATCAAGGTTTTTCCCCTGTTTCTAATTTTTTTTAAGTCTATTGCAAATTTCACACAAAAATTGTATATAAATAAAATTGTTTGATTTTCGCTATCCATTTTTTTTAGCTATGATCGGGTGTGTTTTTGAGAATTATGAACATGAATTTGCGAGAAGGTTTAGGCAGAAGAAACAGTTGCGACGGGCCAAGAAATTGCAGAATCCTAGACGATCCTTCTTCATTACAACTCCTTGAAAGAAAAAGTGAACAAGATTGCAGACATTTGACGGGAAATTTATCATTTCTCATATTTTTATCAAGCTCTGTCAAATTGTTTTTAGAAGAAATTCTGTCAAGCGCTTAATTTTTATCCACTGCAACTCCACTATATTTGGTCAAATTCCACTGTAACTCCGCTATTTTTGGACAAATTCTGCTACAACTCTGCTAATTTTTCCTCTATTTTTTGGCCAAATTATGCTATAACTCTGCTGATTTTTTCGTTATTTTTAGCCAAGTATCGCTGCAACTTTGCTAATTTTTCTACTATTTTTGGCCAAATCCCACTGCAACTTCGTTATTTTTCCCACTAAATTTGATTATTGTCTACTGCAACTCCGCTACTTTTCCATCACAATTGGCTATTTTGTGTTGCAACTCTGCCATTTTTCCACCAACTTTTATTATAACTTTGTCGGTATTGTTGTTGAGAATCTCACTGAAATTCTGTCGCATCTTGGGCAAATTTCCAACTAAATATTATTGTTTCATGATGAGATATTTTACACTCCATCCATGCATTCTGGAAATGAATGATGATATGAACGTGCTTCACCTGATTAATGCTTGACGACAGATTTATTCTGAATTGCGTGTGTGAAATTATATCCCTTGTGATTATTTGGTATCGAAAGTTCAATCATACCAAGGAATTGACGGCTCGAGTGATGATGATTAGGTATGAATTCCGATTATAAGTATAATCAAGTGTCAAATGATATAATAGTAATGAATATACCTTTTCAATCCCTAACAGTCTTTCATAAATAGTTAATTTTCTTTTCAAAATCATCCTGCCTGTACTTCCAAACAATTGTCGTCATATCTCCGATAATATGTAAGACATCCTGTTTCTAATTTCGCCAAAAAATTAAAACAACCATATGACCTTTGATATCCAGTTATGTGTTCAATTGCTGCAACTTGAACACCTTATTCTATCAGCCACTACACCCATCTATCACAGCCAGTAAAGGAAACACACTATGGGTCCTCCAATCAGGTATGAACCTAGCAATCTAGACGCTCTGTATGCAAACAACGAGGTCTTTTCCATTTGTAACGAAGCTGGATGGATTGGTTATTTCCAAATATTGAATGGTTTCCATGAGGAAACAACACTCCAGTTCTCTATGAACTTGATTGGAGAATACTCACAGATCAGAGGGTTGAGGATAGATGCATTAGAATGAGATGTCACAGAAGTCACATGACTGCCTCAAATTGGGGATCACTGGTTCTTCCGGAAGAGGAACAATTTGAGAGCAGTCTAAGAATTTCTAGCACCAAGAGAGCAGGTGCAAAAAAGGTCTAGAGGAGTGGCACTGGAGACATTACCAAGACCCTAGGACCAAGTTTTTATCTTCCTAGAAAGGTACATTACATGTGAAGGAATATATAGGGTTGCTTACATTTACGATTTTGTCCTATTGTCTCACTTACACCATGGAAGACTTATAAATATGCCATTTTATCTTTCACACACTCTGCAAAACATGGCGCATTATGTTAGGAACTCTATACACCCACTCTCTTCTATCACAAACCATGGGTTGATTAAATTATTGGTTCAAATATCTTTGGTACAAAATAACTTAACTTAGGAACAGTTTGTTGCAGCTAGGGTAGCACACATTGGGGATAGAGAAGTTGAACAGAGCTCCTCAAATTCAGTCGAGGGGAGGGATGAAGAGTTGGAAGAAGGTGAGGATGAGAAAGAGGAAAATTTAGGGGGAGTTGCAGCAACAGATAATCCTATGGAGGAAATGGTTGGAGCAATAGAAGAAGTTGTGCCATTAGAAACTAAGGGAGAAACAACATCATAAATAGAAGGGGGAAAAACTACAGAAGCAATGCCATCGGACGTTGGAGCTGCGAATGCGATAGGAGAAGAAGGAGAAGTTGCAGAAACTAGAGAAATAAGACCTCAGGTTATCAATATCGAAACTTCCTCGAAGATAAGAGGAACTGTAATTGAGGAGGAGAAACCTTTAGCAGAAATTGGAGAAGTCTCTACCTTTCTCATACCATAGAGAAATAGGAAAAGATCGAGTATTGGAGGAGAATCATCCAGGAGAAGAAGAACTAGGGATTCTTGGATAGCAGAAGTGGTAAGCGTTGAGATTCCCATTTTACCCACTGAAACACAAGAACCAGTGGGAAATTTACCTGTGGAATCCACTGTTACACAAGAAACTGTTGAAACACAAGGAGAATCATCGATGAGAAGAAGAACTAGGGCTTCCTGGACAACAGAAGTGGTAAATACTGAAATTCCCATTTTACCCACTGAAACACAAGAACCAGTGGGAATTTTACTGATGGATGCCACTGTTACAAAAGAACCTACTGGAACATAGGGAGAATCATCCAGAAGAAGAAGAACTTGTGCAGCCCTGGTTAGAAATTTTGCAGTATGAAAATGAATTGCTGAAGGAAGATGCTCGAGCACTTAGGGAAGAACTGGAGAGGTGGAAGGAGACAAGAAAAAAGAAAGTAGCATGAGGCCTAGACACCTTGGCAGAAGCTGCTAGTCAGTTTGAAAATCCACTTTCCATCCAGGAAAAAGAAGAGTTGTTATGTCCTGAATGTGGAGTTTTATTTAAATTGGAAGGATATAAGGTTGATTAAATGGATATAGAAGCCTGGAGCTTGGCACATTCAAGACAAGAAAGAAATGAGACACTGAATGAGGAACCAACAAAAGAAACATTGTTGAAGGTGGATGAGATTCCTGAATAAGAATTACATGTAAATGAGGCACTGTAGCCTCAATATTAAGAAAATATTGAATGGATTCCCTCTGAGAGAAGTTCCCAAGACATGAATTCACTTTCATATCAGGAGCAACAGTCGGGCGATACTGAGATCATCTAGGAGGCTGAAGATATAGAGATAGAACATGACAATTCTACATAAGAACCAATGTCTTTTAATTTGGTTGTTGAAGCTGCTACGATAGAATTGAAGGAATCAGACGTTGTTACATAAGAACCAGTGTTTCTGAAAACATTTGTTGAAACAACAGTTCAAACTGAAATTGTTGAAACAAAAGAAGTAGTAGTTTAGACTGAGGCTGAAACTGTTGAAACATAGGAAGTAGCAGTTCATACTGAGGTTGAAACTGCTGAAACTCAAGAAGTAGAAATTAATATTGAGGTTGAGGAAGAAAAAACCGATGTTTTAAATGTTCAAATGCAAGAGTCAAGAACACAACTGGAGGATTGTAGAATTTCAGGAGCCATCCATAGACATAAATAATCAAGAATTGACAGAAGAGGTATCATTTTGAAATCTTGAAGTAAGTAAATGGAGGCATCACGCAAGCCAATTTGATGAAGGAATGATTTCCCTTACTGAGCATAAAAATATCATTCAATAATTAAGGGAACAATGGGCCAAGGAGATATTCTTTCATATAATTCGATGGGAAAAGATGCAGGAGAAATTAAAAGAGTTAAATAAATACAAGTCTATGGATAAAGATAAAGAACATATGCTCACTTTAACTGATGAGTTATTGAATTGCAGAGCCCCCTCCCCATCCTATCTTGTATTCCTATTTGAACCGATGACTATGTTCCAGATTAAGGCTTTAAAATAAGGGAGGCCCTGGCAGGTTGTAACACCTTCTCAATTCCTGTAAACTTTCACCCAAAGTGAATTTTATGAGCAAAATTTGTTATGTGAGTTATATTCACATGATAGGGCATGCCTAATGGATACTCAAGCTAATCCAATTCCCTATATTGGGGATATTAATTTAAGATCATTTACCTCTTTTGTCAGCAATCATGTGTGTTGGTTAAGTGCCTCACAAACCATTCAGAGAAATGAGGACAAATCCACTATGTGGATTCGTGGAGAACCTAGAGCCCCTATCCTTCTGATTGCTAGGAACAAGAAAGACCTTTCGTTTCCAGAGAAATTCAATATGTTGGTTATATTTAAACAAAATATTATCTGCACTTGTGTTGATGTGATATCTCGACAGCAGGACATTGGCCTGCAAGGAAGCAACCAGAGATGGGAATTTTCCCCTGTAGCCCTAAGGGAAAAATACCTTCTTTGTTTTAAAATTTTCAAATATGCCTTGTCTAGAGTGCTTAGCTATGTCAAATGTATGAATTCTTGTGGTCCAAGATGGATAGTTTTGAAGTTTAAATTTCCTCTTATTTGGTGGCCAGGCATAAACTACAAGGGCGCCTACAGGGTGACAAAGAAAGATGAAAGAGACTGTTGGGGTGCTTTGATCACGAGTAATGGATTTTTGCAACCAGGGGAGGTACCAAAATATTCATTTAACCTCACAAATTTTCATAGAAAGAGTCTTGAGTCTGATTCAGACTCGGACTAGCTCAGATTGTTGCATGAGGACATGAAATCAGATAGCTAGGGGGAGATGTTGGGTCTTGAATTTACCCTTTTTACTCTACCATGTTTCTCCTTTCTCCCTATTCTTATCCCTATTTTGCAGCTGAATCCTTATCTTTTCCATACAAACGATCATGAATATCTCAGGTATAAATCATTATTTATTATTTTGCTTTATGCTTGGTTTTACTTACAATCATTGGATTTTACCTTTCGTTGTGTTGATATATCCGTGATTTAAAAGAAGAGTTCAAAATTACCAGGTGGCTCAGATGCAACAACTTATCATACTTCAGAGTGGCTCAACTGCAACAGCTTATCATACTCCAGAGTTAATGCTGCTTGGAGTCATCTACCTACTCAATGATCCGGTCAAAATTAATGGCAAAGGAATCTAGGAGGATCCTTCACGCATGCAACTGAAACTCCCTAAGAATCTTCCACAATCAACTAAGCATGTCATTTCATGAAACAACTTGAAGTAAAGTTTGTCTATTCTTTAGCTTATTTTGTGCAAATAATTGATGGTTGTAACTGCCATGATTTAATTCGGCAGCCTAAAGATCGAAGATATTCATGGCTTCTCGAAATTTATGTAACTGGACAACTTCATTCTTGTATAACTTCATGAATACAGGGAAAGCGAGGGGTTCACAATTTGCAAGAGATATAGAAAAGTGGCTGTAAATGTAACTTCAAATTTATCAAATTAATAAAGGAGAGAAAATTCTGAGCATTCTGTTTGAAGGCCAGGGCCCGCCTTCTAACATAGTTGCTGGTAGTTTAGATGTTTTGTTTTATTTTATTTATGTCTAGTGTGGAATTTCAGTTTGATATATTTATATGGTTAGCTGCAATTGCATTCGTTCAACGATTGCATTATTTGCTTTTCCTTTGGCTTGCTGTAGGTGGTGTGGTGTGACATTCAAATGTGTAGTTAATATTTTCCTTTATGCAGAAGTGTGTTAATAGCTGTTATAGACTCTCTCAGCTCCTGTGTTGTGTGTTATTTATCTTTCTGGAGTTTTCTTGATTATATAGGTCATTTGCTTTGACGAATTTGTTGCTTGGTTAATAATTAGAGATCCTTCTAATTTGGTAATTTAGACTTCCATTTTCTTCAAAAGTAATTCTAGGTGGATTTATCTTTAGATTATAAACCTTAAGACTGGAATGAAAGGAAATAGAAGTTATTTTCAATTTATAGATGGATAATCTTACTTTGATTTCTTATAGGGAGATGAGTTGGCTGAGTAGTGATTAGAATTCAGTGATTTGCATTTTACTTATCAACTACTGAAAATTTTATGCATATACTTTTCTAATTGCCTTTTAAATAACAGACTTTCCTGGGCTAACAATTAAATATTGAACACTCTGCTTGTTAAGAAATTAATAGGTATATAGAGTGCCCAACACCCTCCTTCCTTTGATGTTGCATTGAAAACTCCAAGTGAAGACTCCAGTGAATGGAAGTGCTATTGTGGGCTCCGAAAAATTTGGAGGAATGATATCATAGAGTTCCGGTGACCTTACAAATGAAGATAAAACCTCTTTCATAGTGTGTGACATTCTAGTACTTTGGATGCTGCAACCTCCATCCATTTGAGAACTGCGACCTCACATTTGGATAGAAACAAGCTCCAAGTTTGATTCCTTGAGGTACGTGGAGTATGGATCACATTTTTGTAATTGAATACTGGTGCACTAGAGATCATGGGATATCTCTATAAAGAGGTGGGACAACCTCTCTATTGCATTGTGGAGACCTTTGCATGGAAGTTTTGAATTGAGTGTTGAAGGTTTGTTGCTACTGTTGTGTGAGGGTGCACAAACCCTATTTTCTGCACTGCATCATTTGATAAAGTCTGCATGAAATTGAACTAGGGGTGTGATTTACGTGTTGGAATTGCTTATGAGTAGAGTTGTGTAGTGTTGGAGATTATTTCCTGGAGATTGATGTTGCATTTGTTATATTTCTTGGGGACTATGCATTGAAGAATAAAAAAATTTGGTGCATCACTTAAAACTACTTGTGAAGAGTTCTCAGGAAGACGGTTGCGTTAAATTTAAATATCGATATTTTTTATCTGTACCTTCCTTTAAATTTTGTAGTGTTGCATAATGTGTTGGTTGATGATTATGTGTAATATGTGTTGATATATGCATCTTGAACAAACCTGCAATTGAGGTGAATTATTTCTAATAAGTGAAGGTTGAAGCTCATGCATGATTTTGTAGTCTTCTAGATCCTGCTTGGAATAGTTCATCATTAAAAATATTAAAACTATGATACAATGAAAACTTGTGAGGAGCACCAGTTGCTCAATTTTGTTGTTGAATTCAAGCCTAGTCTTATGTCTGTGCATAAATGCAATGATGTGAATAAATAGTTTGTAAGCAATAAATTTGCATTTATCCATGCAAACTCTTACATTGATATCATTACAATTGAAGGTTGTATAGAAATCATTTGCATTCTTTTGTGAAGTGAAGAGTTGTGTTGAGATGTGAGAAAGTTTGCCATATCAGGTATAGTTATTCCTAGGCTTGGTTTGGAGTGAAAATAATGTAGACACGTAGCTCAAGCAATTTGATTTGTTTCTTCCTTGTATGCTTGAATAATAAAAACATTTGAGAGACATAGAATTGTACTTTGATTTCATTGTTGCAGAAGACTGCGTTGTAGTGAAACTTGCAGACCCCATTCCAAAATGCTGCAAAAATTGTTGGTTGACAGTGTTATAGCTAGCTGACAGTATTGAGTTTACCCATTTGAAGGACCCAAGCAAGTTTGCAATGTGTTGCTACAACTGCTCCAAAAGAGGAAGTTGCAGAAGAAAACTATGTTAATTCAAAACTGAGGTATAAAAGATTCCTCACTTCAACAATCATAAGTGTAACTTGCAACAGTGATTGGTTTGTAAGTTCTGGTGTTTATTTTTGGTAGTTTCATATGTATTTTTGTACAATACCAAACTGAAGTTAAGTTGAATTACACATTGTATGTGGGTGGATTTTCAACTCAGACCAACACCCTTCTCTTTTAAGTTTGAATCTACTAAAATAGTGCTTGTAAAGGGTGGATTTGCAAGAAGAACTTAGTCTGATTGATTCATTATACTTGGTCCTACCTGCACAAGGAGGCCTTAATCTGTCCTCACCATGTCTACTATAGAAGAAACATTGGAGTTGTTGAATACTCTAGTACATACAGTTGTAGACAACTATATAACAATCAACAAATATACACTCCAACATGGCATTAACCAACTACAGAATTTGAAATCCAAAGAGGAATATGCACAACACATGAATCAACATTTTAAACTAGTGCTTGTTTAGAATAACCATTTATTTGAAGATGATTCCTATCAACTACTAGAAAATAATGAAATCATGTCAGATGCACTATCTCTTCAAAGTACTAGATGCCAATAGTGTGACCAAGTTGGACCTATGAAAGATCAATGTTTTGATCTTCATCCTTGTTAGCATTGCAGGAAACGATGTAACCATTCTTCGGATCTGTGTGTGAAGCTAAAGAAACATGTAGGAGTGAAACTTGTAGTAGAATATTATACTACTTCTTACTTTGTACCTTACAGGGGGGAACATGATTTGAGGATTCAAGTTTCAAATCCTTATCCCTTTGACAACAAACACTCACAACCTTCCTCAAGTAAGTCGCATCAAGCAAGACTGAACCACATTGAGTTTGGGAGGCCACCAAATTTAGAGATGCTAGATTTTGAGATACATGTATCATGAATATAGAAGAGAACCATTCACATAGTACTCATTTGTTTTGTGTCTAGTGCTGACACCTTGAGACTCTCCTCTCTTCCAGAGTACTCATGTGTTTTGTGTCTAGTTGTGACATAATGAGACTCTCCACTCCTTACATTGTTCATGACAGGGGGGAATGAAGACCGTTAGTAACCAGAAAGCAAGTAAGCAATCTAGAACAAGTGAACCTATGAAAATATATGTTCGATTTATATTTATAGTTGGTGGTCATCCTAAAACCATCGGTATCAAGAGAACCTTCATTTATCAAAATGCAATGAAATCTTCTAGCTTATAATTACTTGGGAAAATATTATCAAGCTAGAAATGTTCAGAAAGTGGTATCTTCTCACTTCCTGTTTTAAGCTCTCCAGGTGGTTCGAGGTTATCTTAAAACTGCCAAATCAGTAGAATACTTCAGCCTCCTGTTGATTCTACTAGATAACTTCTAAGCCTTCATACCAAGTTCTAGATAGAACCTTCGATCCTCCATTCCAAGTTTGAGAGTTGGTGGTCATCCTTAAACCACCCACATAATAGAAAATTTTAGCTTATGCTAGCCTCATTGGTTGGTGGTCATCCAAAACCACCTCTTTAGAGAGATTTTGTATTTAGTAGAAGATAGTGCAATCTTATGCTAAAATGCTTGGCACGGTTAGTTTTCCAAGTCTTTTATTTGGCTCTCTTCTTTTTCTTGGACTCAGATACACCCCTTTGGATCAAGGGGGGAAATATTGGGAACCTAATCCTTAGGGTTATGTACATTATCACATTATTGTATTATTTCCTCCCCATTCACATGAGAAGAAGACTAAGAATCATAAGGGAATGTGAATAGTCATTTGGGAGTCCAAGAGACCACTTGGAATATGAAATCGAAGGGTCACTTTTCATTGTATATATATACATTAATTAATGAGAAGATTATGTGCTTTCATGCCTATCTCTTTGTATTTGTGTGCATATTTGGCTTGTGTGCTCAACCAATGTTCTATCTACCCTAATGGGTTCCTGTCAAACACTATTGAGGAATAATTTGCAGAAGTGAAGCTAGAAATAATCCTTAGTTTAAAAGAACACACACATGTGCCAAAGAAGAAGGAGATGAAGACTCATGATTGAGATCTACTTAAGTAGATATTCATCCTTGGGGTATGAAGTCATATGGCTAGAGGTGAATAGTCCATAAAATTCCAATCAATATTCCATTATCCTGAGTATATGATGTGGGGATATTGGCCCAAGAAGGAAGTTCCTAAGGATGAGAGTCCCCCTAGTACAATAATCATCCTTTTAATTATCAAGATGAGGCAACAAAACTAGTGGATTTACCAAGATATGATGTAGTGATCAGAAAGAAGACAAAATGGCCTCGTGAAGCCTTGTAGGATGCAAGAAGGCATACTCTCAATGATACCTTCATATATCAGAGGTTCTCATATTATAAGGCATTGATGAGTCACATCATTGATTCCAAACCTTCCAATGATGACGAGGCAGTAGGACAACATGTTTGGAAGTATATAATGATCAGTGCATCATGGAGTATAATGTGTGTTGAGACCTAAAGAGAATCCAATGTTGAATTCCAAGTAGATATACAAGATCAACCATGTATTTCTAATCAACATTAGAAATTACTAATGAAGTACAACCAATTAAAACTCAGAGGGAGTCATGGATACTATTCAATGTTCCTGAAAGAGCAAGAGGGTTGTCTCATATAACCCACTTGATGGATATGACACATACACAATATTAACAAGTTCAGAAGGAAGTAGGTTGATTCAATATAGGATACTCATTTACAGAGACTGTAGACTGTCCAGATGCAGAGGGATCAAGATAATCAAATTCATAGGGAGTAGTATGCTTCAACACTTATTGAGTACCTTGTTGATGATAAAGAAGAATTTATACAAACTCAAGCAGGAATGCATAATGTGATATGATAGAAAAAACATGTACTTGATGAGCTTGGACTTCGGTAAGAATGACGCAGATCCCAACCTTTACTACAAGGTTGTTAAGTTTCATTTTGGTGTTGTATGATTGATGATCTGTTCCATTATGGGAATAGAGAAGTTCAGTGTCGAGTGCAAGAGGGAGTTGGATTCAGATTTCAAGATGAAGGGTCTCATCTTGATGCATTAATTCTCGATATTAGAAGTGTGGTAGAGACCAAATTAGATATTCCTCCGACAAATGGTGTACACAGTTGAGATCTTGAGAGATTCAATATAAAGGACTACAAGTATATGGCTATATCGATGGAGATATACCTGGATAAGTTGAGTGATTTGGATTCAGAATCATATTTGGTGTAATTTGTTAACCCCATACCAGATGTTTTTTTTGCAATAGATACCCTAATCTAGTGTATGGTTGAGATGAGACTCTTCCATTGAGTTATTTCAAACACAAGTAAATTTGAACCCAAAATTCTACGACATATTTTTTTGAATTTTGACGGGACTCCATGGAACATACATCAAAGTGGACTATTTTTAAACATCAGTAGAATACCGATGGATATCCGAAAAACTAAAAAACATGTCATAAATATGACACCATTTAGTCCCTATGACTGATAGGTCAATTGAACAATAAACCATCATTTTTTGACAAATATGTCGTTGATTAACCAACTCCCATCTCTAGGACTATCGTCGAAATTGAGATAGACTAACGGTTGGTTAATCAACTACATATTCCACTCTAGTGGTTGGTTAACCGAAAAATATTCGTTGGAAATCCGATAACTTAACGACATAAAATACACAAAAATCCAAAGAAGATATCGTTGGTTGTACGACATCCTTGTCAAATATAGAATCTAAGTCATCAGAAATGTGACAGATTAAGGGCCAGTTAATCAACACCTTACTCCACCCAAGTCATCGGTTAACCACAAAAATATGACTAAGTTGTCATCGGTTGTACAACATCCTTGTTGAATATAGATACTAATTCATTGGAAATGCGATGAGTCAGAGTAGTTAAAAAAAAATAGTTGATGGGTAGGGGTCCCTGCCCAACTTAGGGATATACAGGGCACCCTTGCTATAAAATTGTATCATCGTTCATGCCATGTAGAGTTTCATATTTGGGAGTAATCATGCACTTGACATCTTTTCCACTGAAGAATTTGAGACAATGTTCATTGTTGATGTAGACATTACATGCATCTTGGCAACATTGCAACAAATAGAAGCATGTTAGTATGCAGATGCAACAAAAGTGAAGTACACATAAAATAACTATGAAAATATTGAAGTGATCTTCGTTTTTTTTTAAATTTATCCTTAATGTCATGTTATTGACTAAACTTGAAAACAAATCAACCTCATCTCAGTGATAGTCATTGTACTTATTTAGAAATAATTTTCTAAGGGAAATGTGATTGCATGTAAGATTATTTTGATTGGATTTACTGCTAGTCGTTAGTTGCAGGAAGCCACGATACGATACATCTTTGAATAGTTAACTTACTAACAATTAATGTGTGTGGAGATATGTTCTCACAGTGAATAATATTCATTTCCTCGCATCATGGTAAAAACTTCATACAAAATCACACAACCACAAATACTATACACTGCGAGAACATTTCGCGACATACACTGTAATTCACCACTCACACAAATATTCTTGCTATGGACCGAGAGACCTACACCTAATGATTTAATCTTTGTCATTAATATTTAATGAGGTAAACATTGATTTAAAATTATATTAACCATAAGTACAATAATTAATATATAAAAAGAAAAATATATGGTATCTTTTATTAGAAACTATATATGATAGACCTCACCATTCCATGATAAAATATGGAGAAATCCATTTGAAAGGCCCAAATGAATATGCTTGTCTTCACTAACAAAATTGCTTCTGCAACATCCAAAGAGAACAAATAAATTTTTATCATGAAGTTCTACATAAATATTGCAAACAAGAAAAATATGTATAAATGAGGGTGTTGCAACTAATTTACAACTCAAAAAGATGGAAAGAGAGATTCATACATTGTGACATTCTCACCAACAAAAGGTTCCTTCTTACTTGAAATGTACTTAATATTTACAAGGGATAAACCAAAAACCTCTTTCCCTTGAAGGAATAGTAGTTGTTCAGAAGACACAACTTTGTAAATGTGGAAGAAATGGGATGAGTTATGCAGATAAATGAACATAATTTAGTTATGTCCAGTCACTCCATATGCAATATCAACAATTTTTAAAAATGTCAAAGTTTTGGTTAGGTTATGGTTTGATATGCAGGAAACCAAAATTTTTATACTTTCATGCATGAGACAGAACTGAAGCAAAGCTAGATTCAAAACAGTATTGTTGTAATAAATTTACAGCATATTTTTCATCTCTTTCAACTTTAAAACTCCAATGGTCATTGTGTTAAAGTTGGTCATTGAGATTATTTACCAATTGCCATGCACAAAACATAAACAATAACAATATTATAATGAAGTTAAACCAATAGCAATGTATAGGAAATAAAGTAGTAATAACAATACTAGGAAAACAGTTAACAAAGAACAATAATAATGCTGGTGTAGGACTGTTTTGAATCACCCTTATACTCATATAATTTTAGGTATAGATCTTGTCACTGAAAGGACAATTCACGAGTGGAACATATGTTATAACTTGAGAGAGACATGGTTAGGAATAAGGTTAGACACACACAGGAGCAGTCAATATGAATTATCACGTTGCTCGCTAAATCTTGTATGTATTTTGGATCCCCGTCATTCTATTTTTCCAAAATAAATCATTATATTCTATATTTCAAAGTTTGAAATAAAAGAAAACATTCATATAGTCCTAGGTGGACTCACACGCAAGGAGTCTATAGTTGATCCTTAACATACTGCAAAAATAAACAGTCCTATGTATTTAAAAAAACGAAAGGAAGCACCCTTTAAAAGACAAGGCACATGAGTTTGGTTGTTCTAACAACAACATGTAATAAGTCATATGAAGCAACTCTTACAAAAGTCCTAAGACTTTGCCAATGTGGTCCCCTACAACAATGTCCCCGACCATAGTTCAGATCCTCTAGAGATTCATACATTGTGATATTATCTCCAACAAAAGGTGCCTTCTTACTTCAAATGTACTTAATATTTACAAGGGATAACCCGTAAACCTCTTTACCTTCAAGGAATAGTAGTTTTTTCAGAAGACACAACTTTGTAAATCTGGAAGAAATAAGATGAGTTCTGTAGATAAATGAACATAATTTAGCTATGTCTAGCCACTCCATAAGCAATATCAACAATTTTAAAAAATGTTAAATTTTTGGTTAGGTTATGGTTTGATATGAAAAAAAATCAAAATTGTTATACTTTCATGCATGAGATAGAATTGAAGCAAAGCTAGATTTAAAAAAATATTGCCGTAGTAAATTTAAAACATAATTTTCTTCTCTTTCAACTTTAACACTCCAATGGTCATTGTGTTAAAAATTTTCATTGAGATGATTTACCAATTGTCATGTACAAATTAACATAAACAATAACAATGTTACAATGAAGTTATAACTAATAGCAATGTACAAGAAATAAAGCAGTAATAGCAGTACTAGGAAAACAGTTAACAAAGAAAAGTAATAATGCTAGTGTAGGACTATTTTGAATCACCCTTATACTCGGATACTTTTAGGTTCAGATATTTTCACTAAAAAAACAAGTCACCAGTGGAACATATGTCCTACCATCAGAGAGAAAGGGTTAGGAATATGGTTAGGGACACAATGACATCTTTCATCTCCCTAGCATAGCTGACCATCCTGCACTACAACAAAACCCTGTGATTAGAGTCTCCTTTTGCTTCCTTTTTTGCATCTAGACCATCTTTCAATGTATTTTTCTTCATTTTTTGGACAAAATGGCGCAATTTCATGGGTTGGTTCTATTTTAGGCTTTTTTGCATCATTTTTCTAAATCTAGCGCAAATTATGGCATAATTTGCACTGGGTTTTGCACCTTGTTATGCTCCAGGTTTTGCATTAGGTTTTGTGCCTAGTTTTACACATAGTTTGTACATCTACTCTTGTTGTTCTCCCTTTTATGTCCATGTTTGTCTCCATTTTTACGCCCATGTTTTCATCCACTTTTGCATCCCTTTTTACATCCTCTTTTGCATCCACTTCTGATTCTTTTTTCGCATCTCCTTGTGTACCAAGTTTTGCATCAAAGTTTACATCCCGTTTTGAGTCTAGTTTTGTTTCACCCATGTTTGCATCCACTTTCACATCCATTTTTTCATCCACTTTTGCAATCACATTTTCATCCCTTTTTGCATCCTTGTTTACAACTTTTTTTGAATCTACTATTGCATCCACTTTTGTCATGTCCCAATTCACACCCATTTTTGCGCCTACTTTTCCACCCACTTTTGATTAAAATTTTGCATCCGCATTTCATCTTTTTTCCATCCAAGTTTACATTAGTTATTGCATCCCTTTATGCATCCATTTTTGCATCCACTTTTGCATCGGGTTTTGTGTTGGGTGTTACGTCTACTTTTGTTGCATCCAATTTCACATCCAATTTTACTTCCATGGTTGCATCCACTTTTGTGTCACTTTTTTCATCATGTTTGCTTCCATGATTGCGTCATTCTTTGCATCCACTTTTGCATCCCCTTTTGCATCCACTTTTTGTGCACCCCATTATGCACCCACTTTTGTGCCTACTTTTGTTGCATCCTTTTTTGCATCCATGTTTTATCCACTTTTGCATCCAGTTTTGCACCCAGATATTGAAGATGACAATGAGGATAATGATTATGATATTAAGGATGGATATGATGATGATTATAATGTTGTTGATAATGACGAGAACAATGGCAATGATGATGATGATGACAATTACGATGATGATGATGACAATGGAAATGATGATGAATACAATGAGAATGATGATGTTGATCATCTTAAAAAATAAAGTTGTTATTTCTCATGCATAAATCGTATGTGTCCTCCATGACCCTTTTCCACTAATCACATCTTTTGGGTAGATGTTATTTCTTATGCCAAAGGTAATGCTGAATAACTGATGACAATGTCAATAATGATGATGATGATGATGATGTCAAGAACAATGGTGGCGATGATAACATGAATGATGATTACTATTGTGATAATCATAATGACAATGACAATGATGTCGATGATGACGATGATAATCATCATTTCCATCATCGTCATCATATAAGACATCATCATTGTCATTGTCTTCTAGTTCATCATCGTCATCATTTAAACAATATGGGATATGATTACCATTTAAAGCATGCATAACAAGTGGGATATGGTTACAATTTTAAGCATGCATAACTTATAACTATGATTGAGAAAATTTTAATCTTGGAGCTTGTAGTGAAACCGGGTTTGTTTACCTCTACCAACACTTTCTTATCATGGATCATCATCATCATTCTCATTGTCATTGTAACTATCATTGTCATCATTACTATCATCATCATCTTCATCATCATCATCAACATCATCATCATCATCATTATCATATAATCTCATCATTGCCAACTTCATTGTCATTGCCATCGTCTTCATCATCATTATCTATATCATCATTCATCTCATCATCTTCATCATTGTTATTGTGATTATCAACAACAACATTTCCATCATCATCATCATCATATAATCACATCATTGTGAATGCCATTATCATCAAATCAATTACATTTATTGTGTCCACTTTAGCACCCCAAATCAATTACATTTATATTTTCCTTATGCTAGGTTGTCTAGGTGCAAAACTAGGTGGATTATATTAGGATGATGCTAAAGTGGATGCAAATTGCATCCACTTAGCATCCCAAATAAATTACATTTAAATTCTACTTGTGCTAGATTGTCTTGGTGGAAAACTAGGCACATTATATAGAGATGTTGCTGAAGTGGACAAAAGATGATTTGATGAAAAAAGATGACAACAAAATCAAAATATGAGGTTTCCTCGATTTGGCATCTTAGTTTTCATTTCCTATTGTATAGTTAATCAAAAGTATTTTTATTTGGATGGTAGTGTGGGATAGGAAATGAATTTGGGGTGATATCTTATGATGAATTGAGGTCCTACATGCATCCTCCATGCTTCATACCCTCCAGTGGGTAGCATGATATCCCTTGTACTTTCAAAAAAAAAAGTGGAATGCATGCATGACATATAACATAAAAAAAAATTGTGGATAACAAAGGCCATATCATATTGAACATAAATTTTAAAGGGATGTGATGACATTGCACAAGTTCAAAGGTATGATTGTTCCTACAAATTTCATAGAGCTTGAAAATTTGNTTCCATTGGGCTCATATTCACAGACATCACATGCTACTAGTATCACTATAGAAAGAAAGTCTTGGAACGTATCAGCTAGACACGATACACTGTGGAAGGCACAACATTCTCTTCATTGTGGTGATGATCTGCCCAGTAATGCTCCTGGAAGGCAATGCACAAATTCTGCTCTATATGATGAAGAGGTGATTCAGCATCATAGATTGCAAGGATCAGAACTGAGGGTGGTTTCTTCCTCAGACATACCACTGAAGTATGAACAGCATGTGCATGAACTATCCACCGTCTTGTTTGAAGAAGGTATGATTATCTAGTAGGTTTTTTTTTAGAAGTTGATGAAGGATACGTTCAGAAATTATTGTCTGTATAACGAGAAGACAATATCTGAAGAAATTAAGGCATTAATCAGTGAAGAAAACGCGTGACCAAGGAATGACAAAGTAATGACATGAACATGGCTGTGAACACACAGTGTTGTATGTATGCATTTAGCTGATGGACTGAGTTGAAGTTTCCGAAATTCTAAATTCGAGTTGCTGATGGACTAAGTTGAAGGTTCCCAAGCTCTGAATTCGGTGGAGGAAATTGCCCCGAGGCAGTCACAGGAGGTGTGCTAGTAAAATATTGTATCTCTGTGTTTTAAAAGACTGAGGCAAGTACACAGTATAGTATGAAAATCAAGAACCAAANATTTGATAGATTATTGCACCAAGATAAATCTTCATCAAAGAACACACATCGTGTGCAAAATAAGTTTTAGAACTATGTGATGGAATATCACATAGGTTACAAATTTTGTAATCAATCATGAGATTTAAAGTTTGAGTGAGCACAACATTAGAAGGTTAAACCCAATTAAAAAACAATCACCATAGGGATTAGATAATAAACTTCATGGTTGAACCTCTCATTGTCGAAGCAAAAATCCATGGGTTCTAACAATTGGAAAAGAGCATGGTCATCATCGACACTCAAGCAAAAAAAAAGGGATATAGTCATATTGCTACACCAATGACAATTGTCCAAAAGGTAAGAGTTCCCTTACCAAAACCCTATGGTTATTTTTTGAGAAAATCAATGTTCTTGAGATAGGTATCACAATAGCTATTAGTATGCTAGGCTCACAATCAATAATATGAGGCCATTTTCCATTTCTTGGATTTAGCTCAACTAGAAAACCATCATCAATTGACACAGAGAAGGTGGTTGTTTGAGATTTGTTCATCTTTGACAAGAAAATAGGATGAGTTTTCAGCAAACACATGAGAAATTTAATATCCCAAGATCCAAAAATTGCTTAACCATTTTCTGAGGTCTCAACACGCCCCAAGTTTAAATGACTCAGGGATCCAAAACCAAAACCTAATTTCCACTAGCCACCGTCGATAGGATTTCTGCTGATTATTAGAGTGGGAAGTGACCCTTGTATGGTTGTTCAAACCTTATCTATGATTCTTCGATGTCTCCTATGTTGAGCTGTGACCTTATGTGTGCCCGTTGAGCTTGAGTTATGACCTCTATGGGGTGTTTGGATAGAGTTGTGATCTCTGTGGGAAGCTTGGACAGAGCTATGATTCTTGTGGGTTGTTAAGACTTAGAGCTGACCTTGTTGGGTTGATCTGAGTTGTGACTTGTGTCAATCTTCTTAAGCTGGTTGTAATCTTGTTAGTACCTAACAATGTTTAGGGCTGAGTGTCACTACTGGGGTTTTCATCATTGGTGACTGGGTCATATTTATTTCTACTATATTTAATCTTAACCTACTGCTCTCTCTCTGTCTCTCTCAAGGTATGCCATTTGTTCTTTTTGGCTGCTTGTCCTTACAGTGACAAGAGTTGATTCGAAAAGTGTCTGAGTATAAGGGAGATCCAAACCAGATCTCAACTACCCTTTTAGTACTGATGTTATATATTTTATTTTAGTACTGCTGATATATTTTGTTTTAGTAGTGCTGCTACTATGTGTTGCATCTCAAGGACCAACTTTAACACAAGGACCAACTTTTGAATAGGAACCATTAAGGAATGCTAAAGTTTAAAGAGATGAAAATTATGTTTTAATTTGTCCTACTATTGCACTGGTTTTCATCTAGAACTATGTTGGAATTTTATTCCGTATTGTTGTATTATTATATATTATTATATTATAACTTATCTTATAATATATAAACAAATTATTATATTATAATAAATGTTAAATGTTGTATTACTTATATATTATAATATAAAAAATATAATAAAAATGAAAAACAATGAAATAACATTGGCTCAGCTCTGCCATTGGGTGAAGGAACCCTATGAGCCAGTCAAGGGTTTCTTGCAAGCTCAACCAATCCAACAAACCAGTATTCTCTCGACGGGTTTTTCCTTTTCATCTGAAGGAGGATCTCACAATAATATATTTCGATGCTTATAGTCTTCTTCATCATCATATGTCGCTCGGTGACATACATTAGTTTAACTCTAAATTTGACCGTCTGGATTGATCCCATGTAGAATTACAGAGAATCCGTGGGGATTGATTCCTGTGAGTCAATTATGTTGATATATTGCTGACAAAATACAGAAGAAACCCTATGTATCGAATCGGGTTGCTACAGAAGATTGTGCTGGTTGGAGCCATTGAAGTGGTTGCAAAGGAGAATTACACCTAAATTTGGTCTGATTTGTGTATGCTGTATGTTATTGTTCTCATTTTTTATAGAATATTAAAAAATGAATAAATGATTGCTGTAATTTATTTTTAAACATAGAACTGAATCTGTTTATGAAATTGTTTTTTGGATAATTATGTAAGACCTACTGTTTGACAAAATGCATGTAAGAAAATCCAATTCTTTCAATCAGCAGACGTTTGGGTTTATTTTCCTTGGCTAGTTCTTGGTGCACCCCAGACTATCCCTGCGAATAGATTGTCCATCAGAATCTAGCTACTGATAAAAGAGATAATCTCCCCCTTTTTCAAGACAGAGCGCTTGGAAAAACTGGAGACTTTATTTTGTCATTATGAGGAAGCACCGTGCATACATGCACTCATTTACATGGGGTTTTGCACTCCTTTCCATTCACCAATATTCCAGTTCTAGTGAATGATATGAAACTTTGTTTTCACTATGGACACAAAACTTAGTGCGAGAGCATTTTTGTCCAATCGCAACTCATCGTTTAAAAGACGATTCACTTCATATGTTAGCACATCCATTGTGGATTTTCCTATTCTGAATGGTTGAATTCTAAGTTGGTAGTATAGATGAGTGACTAAGTAAGTTGGTTGTTACCAATTTCATTGAAATCTCCCACAGAGGCCATGTACAGGTGCCAATGGCTCTATCTTCTGTCAAATATATTCGGATTGGAGACACTTGGATAATGGAACAAACTGTTGAATAGGATAACTATGTTTAGGGTAAGAAAACTTTTAACATCATCGAAGGGACCATTTACTACCTTACCTACAAACAAGACAACCCACATCTTACTTCTGTTTTGAAGAACAAAACAGGTCCAGGTCACCCCACCAGGAGGTTGATGCACACTCAGGAATTTTCATCTATGCATTGCATGGTATAGTCTCTCCTTTGATCCTAATGTGGGGTGTAGGAATTACAAGTTCCTCCTCATTGTGTGCTATTACCATTCTTTACTACAACATACTAAATCCAAGATTCGTAATGTGGTTTATTTTTTACAGGATGTTATGACAAAATTTTCTGTATGGAAATGTAGAGGATGCACGTGAATTTTTTGACAGAAGATGCACTACAAATTTTTGATGAAATGGTGAAGAAAAACAGAACTATTCCACCAAAACAACAACTCCTTTTTCCCATAATTTTTGATAAAATTGTTTCAAGAATCTTTTTGCAATCATTCTAGGGTTGTCTTTAATCAAATTGAAGAATCATTTCATGTCCTACAAGCTCCAACATGGCCCTATTTCACTCAACCTTGTTGTAGCCCTCTCCAATGACTCTTTCAGTGTTAGGAAATGATGGGGTCATCCAACTCCAAAGCTATGGCTGACTCTTTGTTTCTTTGGTGTATTTTCACACATACTAAATGCTTAAGCTTTTCCTCATAGATACACTACCTACCCCTCTACAATACCATGGAGAAACATTCATGGGTTACCCAATTTGATTTTATACCAAATGCCAATGCTTGGAGGAGACTCTGTTTCTAGTTGTTTCATCCTTTCTTGCTTCCTTTTGTACCTTGTGCCTAAATTTTCTCAGTTCCTTCACTTTCTCCTTTGAGGATCGGTGGGAAATGTATATGTAATGGAGCTCCAATAATTTGCATTCAACTTCCCAAAAAACAGACTTATTAGGGTTAATTGTTATTCAAAACGATCAACACCTATCAAAAATATTCCTTAGATGCATGATACGGTCTTCCCTACACTTAGAAAAAACTAGATCTAAGTCACCATTGACTCAATGCTTAGATCCTGATCTCTTTTTCCCACTTCAGACCCAAAAGGAAGGCATCATTATCGACCAAATTGTTAATTGCATCAATGTCCAAGAAAAAAGAATAAGGAAAGGAGTTACGATTTGGTGAAATAAAAAATACCCAAACACTTGCCCTAGATCGGGAATGAACACCATTAACGTGCATGGACTAGAGGCCTTTAGATCCATTTTCTGCTGTAAACACAACCTCTTTATCTACTAATTTGTCAGCAGGCATAACCACATATGCTCCGAGATCAGGATCTGCATAAAGAGGCTCATTATCAGGCTACCCAGGTCCTCAACATTATGGAACAATTATTGCTATCAGAGTAATCTGACTACATAACCATCTCCAATTAGAAGAGTAGTGTATGACTAGTCCATATGATATTTCCACCAACACTGGCAACCCATTTTCTTGACAGTAACATGGACCACTTAGCTAGGAAATCGACAATCACCACATCCATTGTTAATACTTTTTCTAGATACACTTGCAGACATGCCTGGATATTTTTAACAAGGCCACAAATTTTCACCTCCCTGGAATCCATCGCACATAGATTCATGTATGGTCTAAAAATCTCTAAACCCAATTATTTCATGACCTCTAGTGGCATAATGTTAGCAGAAGCTCATAAATCCAACATGCAGTTATGTAATAGAAGCTTATTGACCAACACAGAAATGAAGAAAAGGGTTTGTCGTTAGTTTCCTGCATGACTAGATATACCTAAGAAATTTCTTCACTTGGCTTATTCAAAACACCAAAGCCAAGCAACCTTGCCACCTTATACCTTTAATTGGGCAATTGCAACAAATTTGGCAAAGGAACACAATTTTTTACTTTAAGAAGCTCTTGTGTAAGAACAAAAGTAGAAACTGGTACCTGGAAAAGAGGTTGTTACTGATTTTTTTCATGTATGGAGAGTGAGCCAGAGATCACATATTCCCCATTTTTCCTTCAGCTGTAGGTATTTTGTACCTCTGCAAACATGTCAGCCCTCGTCTTTTCTGTACTTGTTGCTTGCTCAAGACAACATTTTTCAGTTCCATCAATGCAGTTTTTTAGGTCTACAAACTGTTTATCAGGTATTTGAAAAACCTTCCCAGGACCAACCAGAGCTTGAGCACAAATTTGTCCACTTTCATTTATCCATATACATTTAATGTTTCATCTAGCTCTTTTGGTACCTTCTCATACCAATCCCCCCTGAACATCATTCATCAAATATTCAAATACACTGCACTTCTCTTTCTTGTGAGGTGCTTGACAAACCCTACACCAAGCATATGGAGGGATTCCAACAACAAAATTGTTTGCTTAAAAGGAATCAGGAGATTCTGATTTGCACCTATTTTATCTAGTAGAAAAGACCTACTTTGCTGCTACCCCCTAGGTTGGAAAGGACAGATGACCAAGTTGTCTCCTTGCTGATTTATTTCTATTGTAATCACTTTGCTGCTCAAAGTTTGCATAACACCTGCAAACGCATCAAATTCTTTAATCAAGTGGCCCAACCTATCATCCTAAGGTTTTGATTGTTGATGAAATTGTCATTGATGCCAACATGTGCCTTGCAGTGGCTCTTTCAATTATCATTGATCCCACTATTGTCCCTTGTAGTGGACAAGCTTGATGAAGTGGTACAAATGACCCATTCTATGGTCATTTGTCGAAG
>LPNX010965081.1:0-42066 GCA_001517045.1 Pseudotsuga menziesii | reverse complement strand
TAGCTTGTGTGATGAAATTGAGAAGGTTCTTGCAAAAGATGATGAAAGGCTATCAAAGACTGCACATCAGATACATCTCACATTGCTAAATATTGATCTTAGAACCAATTGGTTCCTAAACACAGTAAATTTGAACCAGAGTGATTTCACGAAGTTCAAAAAGGAAATCTTGGACTCCTTGAATGAATATCAACAGAAGACCATGTCAATGAAAGTGTTGCTTCAAAATCTCAAAGACAAGGACAAAGAATTGCGAGATCAAATGAAAGACAAGGATGTTGAAGTTGAACAATTGAAGATTGAATTAACCAGTCAAAAGGAAGAATCAGAAAAGCCTGCTCAAGAGCTTGAAGAAACTAGAGAGGTCAATCATGACCTAGAAGACTCAGCTGGAGGAAGCCAAGAGGACAGAAGAAATCTTGAAGAGTTAGCTAGAAGAAAATGAGGAGATAGTCCAGAAGCTGGAATTGGAGGTAGTTGGTCTCAGGAAGAAAGTTAAGAAGAACGAAGCCTTGGTCAAGCTCCAGGACAATTCAATTGTCCTAGATAAGATCTTAGATTGCCAAAGATCTCCATTCAACAAAACTGGTCTTTGTTACAAGAAGAACAAAAAAAAATCTAAAGATGACACTTGGTCTCTGAAGACTCCTGAAGCAGGTCCATCAACGTCCAAAGCTGCTCCCCAGGCACCTGCACATGTCAACAAGGAGTGTGGAAGTTCAAAGATGAAACAAGGAGTTAGGTCTATTCCTCAAAGCAACTTCATTAAAGAAACAACTCCAAGACCCAGGTATGACAGTGGCTTCAATGGTTATTGTTATTTTTGTTCTAACTTTGGTCATAAGGCTATGTATTGTAGGTTTTATGGAAGAAGAAGGGCTGGAAGCCCCAATGTCTCAGTTAGATGTTGGACATGTAAACAAGTCAGACATGTTGATGCCACATGTCACACATTGAGATGCTACACCTGCAGTGGGTTTGGGCACAAAGCCCATGAATGTGCCAGTCAAAGAAGTCAACCAAGAAGGAGTACTCCATACACATCAGCAGGAAGATTTGAAGATCAGAAGACAAATGTCTACAGTCAGGAACACTCTCAAGCATGGAGAAATGAAGCTGATCAAAGAAGTGTTGGAAGCTCCAATAGCTCAGTCAAATGTTGGTCACATTGCTGCACATTGTCGTACGATGAGGTGTTATAGCTGCAGTGGCCTTGGGCACAAAGCTCAAGATTGTTGGAGTACACGGAAACAACCCTTGAGAAACTTCCTATACAGCTCATCAAGGAAAGTCAGTACAAATGAAGGAACAAATGCTCAAAGGACAGATGCCAAGAAGCAAGTATGGATGAGGAAGATAGGGCAGTTGCAGATAGGAGAGGTTGATCATAGCAGGGAGGATGGCTGCCATACGGCAAGCCAAGTGTAAGGTCTCTCAAAGACCTTAACACACCTTGAGTTCATGAGGCTGGAGAATGAACTCAAAGGAGAAAGGATGGTTACTCCAGGTATTCAGATAGGTCCTAGGATCGTGCATATTGACAGGGGGAGCAAATTCCAGTCCGTAGTGATCAAAGATCTCAGACATAGGTATGTGGACACCCTTTGCCATTGATGCCAAAGGGGGAGAAATGAAAACAAAGGGAGAGATGAAGACAAAAGGAGAGCATGCTCATAGGGGGAGCATGAGTTGTTGTCATCAATGACAAAGGGGGAGATTGTTGTTGAAATTGTCATTGATGCCAACATGTGCCTTGCAGTGGCTCTTTCAATTATCATTGATGCCACTATTGTCCCTTGTAGTGGACAAGCTTAATGAAGTGGTACAAATGACCCATTCTATGGTCATTTGTCAAATATGGTGTGGCTCAGGTATATGGAGTCTTTGATGTGTTGATGAACAAGTCCTTGCTCAGCTCATGATGCCCCTATTATTTTGATGTGGTCTTGGTTTGTGAGCCTTTGAATATGGACCAGCTCTAAAATTAACTTTGAAGTATGCATGACAAAGACAAAAGAAGATTATGTCAGGTTGGCCCACACAATGTAACAAAGTTTAAATAAAAATAAAATATTGAATTGCAAGCAAGGTCGGCTCAGTCAAACATTTATGCAAAGTAGGCTCAGTCAATGGTTATTTGGTATGTCGACCCGATATATGTCGGCTCAGAATTAAATTTAAAATAAAAAAAAACAAATATATTTGCATGTCGGCCCCCAAATTAAGGTGAAAATTTTAGTATAAATACCCCTCTCAAATCCTCATTTTATAATGTGGAATTTCGGTGGTGCTCCGAATTTTCGGTGGCAGAATTAACTGAGGAATTTCGGAGGTCACAAGGAGCAGTGGGAGCAGCTCGCAGCTTGACTGAGGAATTTTTTTTTGTGCAGCAGACTGAGGCAGCCTCAGATCCGAGGGTTTCAACAGACAGCCTCAAATCCAAGGGTTTCAACAGACAATTTTTTTTTTTTGGGTTAATAGAACAACCCAAGTTTCCTCCTGTTTGATTGAGTTTTTCGTGGTAGTAATATTTCAGCAGCCAAAGAAAACAGACCCTAGCTTTTACAGACATCATTCTTCAGATTTCTGTGGGGTTTACTCCTTCTTGAGCAGTCCCGAATTCCTCTTAACAGACCAAGGTCTTCATGCTTAACAGAGTTGTTTTTTCTTTCATGCTAGAGTTAGATGACAGTCCTAACTTGACCTAGGTTGAAAGAAAATAAAACACAGCTTTATCTCAATATTCATCCATGCAGTGATTGAGGAAACGTGTCTCGGTTTCCATTGGGCTCATATTCACAGACATCACATGCTACTAGTATCACTATAGAAAGAAAGTCTTGGAACGTATCAGCTAGACACGATACACTGTGGAAGGCACAATATTCTCTTCATTGTGGTGATGATCTGCCCAGTAATGCTCTTGGAAGGCAGTGCACGAATTCTGCTCTATATGATGAAGAGGTGATTCAGCATCAGAGTCTGCAAGGATCATAACTGAGGGTGGTTTCTTCCTCAGACATACCACTGAAGTATGAACAGCATGTGCATGAACTATCCATCGTCTTGTTTGAAGAAGGTATGATTATCTAGCATGTTTTTTTTTAGAAGTTGATGAAGGATACGTTCAGAAATTATTGTCTGTATAATGAGAAGACAGTATCTGAAGAAATTAAGGCATTAATCAGTGAAGAAAACACATGACCAAGGAGTGACAAAGTAATGACATGAACATGGTTGTGAACACACAGTGTTGTATGTATGCATTTAGCTGATGGACTAAGTTGAAGTTTCCGAAGCTCTGAATTCGAGTTGCCGATGGGCTAAGTTGAAGGTTCCCAAGCTCTGAATTCGGTGCAGGAAATTGCCCTGAGGCAGTCGTAGGAGGTGTGCTAGTAAAATATTGTATCTTTGTGTTTTAAAGGATTGAGGCAAGTACACAGTATAGTCTGAAAATCAATAACCAAANAAATATATTTGCATGTCGGCCCCCAAATTAAGGTGAAAATTTTAGTATAAATACCCCTCTCAAATCCTCATTTTATAATGTGGAATTTCGGTGGTGCTCTGAATTTTCGGTGGCAGAATTAACTGAGGAATTTCAGAGGTGACAAGGAGCAGTGGGAGCAGCTCGCAGCTTGACTGAGGAAATTTTTTTTGTGCAGCAGACTGAGGCAACCTCAGGTTCGAGGGTTTCAACAGATAGCCTCAGATCCGAGGGTTTCAACAGACAGAAATTTTTTTTTGAGTTAATAGAACAGCCCAAGTTTCCTCCTGTTTGATTGAGTTTTTTGTGNAGTTTGAATCATGTGCTCTGTAGTTTGGATAGCTTTTGTAGAGTAGAAGGTTCTCATTGTTGAATACAAGCCTGAAGCTATGTACAGAAGAATGATTTGACAGAGTGACAAAAGTAGACATCTTGTTGAGCAGTGTTGATAAGCAAAAGACTAAGGCAGTGACAGTGGAGGAGCAGTCACACGAGGAAAGGGTTACAAGGCTTTGATGATGCCCTCGTAGTCAAGGTATGTTCAATTTATTTATTCATGTTGAGTTTGTACATTTCACACAGAAATTGCAGAGTCCAGTTTTGGGTGAAGTTCTTAAATTGAAAGGGTATGCTCCTATCTCAAGATAGCAGTAATACAACATTGTGGTCAAGCCCTGATATCGCATAAATTGAGATGGGTGAAGAGATCATAGTGTTACATGAATGAATACTTGCAGACCTATAGGTCACTAAGGTCAATGAGGAATCAGATTGGTTGCTGATCAAAATAATTGTTGTGGTGCATCAGTCCTTTGAAAATAAACCCAGGGTTAAACAATATATATTGAGCATGACAAATAATGTAAGCCAATGACAGCGCCAAAGTGATGTAACTACCAGTTTTGAAATAATTCTCCTGTATATGAAATTTCTGGTGATATAGTCTTGGTACTCATAGTTAAGTAATTAAGAATGTTATATTAATTCTTGGAGTTGGTTTAAGAATGTGAAAAATGTCTATGTGAACTGACTTGTTCTCAGCAGGACTGAGTCTGGTTTGAAGGTCATCTTCAACAGCCCAAGTTTGAAGAGTGGCATTCACAGCCTGATATGAAACTGAGCAGTGGAAAGCACAATGCAAGGCTGATGCCTAGTCAAAGATCATGAAGACCTAAGCAGATCTTGAGAGCAGACTTTGTTGAAGTGATAAGTGATGCAGCAGTTATGGCATCTTTATGTGACTGCTAGACAGTGACATACATTGTCTTGCCAAGATAGTGACAGCCACTCATATGACAGTGACCGCAGTCTGATATGATATGACAAATGATAGTGACAGGCTAATGTTAATTGAATTGACTGTGTTATGGGCAGCTGGCAGTGATTTGAACAGTTGACAGTGGACTGTTCATAAGGCAGAATGATGAGCAGTGTTACAACAGAGTTGATGTGATGAGCAGCACTGATGATGTGACAGAGATTGCTCGTGATGATGCTGGTGGACAGAATGCTGATATGACAGAAATTGCTTAGGATGTGGCAGTGATATCTACAGGGATGATCTGACAGTGACTAGAGTACAGTGATTAGTGAGCAGCGTTGATGATTAGCAGATGAGCATGAGCTGAGACAGTTGATAGCAAATTAAAGACACAAGTGATTGATGAGTTGATGTAGCTATAAGCTTTGATTGTAAATGCAAGCTTGTCTTGCTTTTGAGGTTAGGATACCTCAAACCCTTCTTAGCAGGGTCTAAGAAAACCAGGCAGTGTCCTGGATTAAGAGTAGGTGCTCTCCATATCAGTAGGTGCTGATTTTGCCTAACGGTTGTAGCCGAACCAAAACTTATATAAAAAGATTACAAATTTATATGGTGTGGTGTTCTTCTGTGTTATGGTTCTTGATGAGTTAAATGCTATGATACGTAAATGATGAAGTTTATGAAGTGATTATGAGATTGGTAGAATAATGAAATGATGAATTGGTAGTTAAGTGTGACAGGTCAAGAAAAGTTGTAAAAATTGTTGTACACTGATTCACCCCCCCCCCCCCCCCCCCTCAGTGTCTACATTGATAATGTGGAGTCCATCACACCTTTCCCATATAATCTGGTGATCATATACACTTAGGAGCCTCATTCTTCCTAGCTGCATTGAGATTCCTTTCAAGCTTGAGGTGTTGATCTTGTGCACCAACAAGATTTTGTGGATCTTTATCCCTTAGCAAAAAAACAAAATATGTCATGAAAGCATTGATGTAGAATACCAGAATGGTCCCATTACCTGGACATATTGGTTGGGGGATCCAGCCCAAGATCCTTGAGAATCTAGAATTGAATTCTTGCGCAGTCTTATTTTCTCTTGTTTGTATACCAATTAGCTAAGCCAACAAGAAGCAGTTGTCAACCCTTTCACCCCACTTTTTCGTAAATACTTTCCTGAAATTTGACCAACCTTAATACTTCCTGCAACAAGATATGTGTACCAATAACGGATCTTTCCCTCTAATGTCTGCATGAAAACCTTCATCAACACATCTTCGTGGTCCACCTGAAAATATTCCATAACTTTTAAGAACTCTGTTTGGTGGTATTCAATTTACACAACACTGTTAGGCTAATATTTGGGAAGCATCTTTCTATACCCAACATGAAGATCACGTGGTTTCCCTTGAATGGCTGAGAAATCCAATGGGGTGTATGTGGTGGCAATCTATCTTGCAACCTTCTAATTGGTATTAGGAATCCTGACCAGAACTACAATGGGAACAATACCAATAACCAAAACAATGGAAGTAGCAGAATGAGGAGAAACTGAAACTATCAAAGACTGGGTAACTATACTGAACGACGTAGAGAGAAAAAGACTCCATGCTAAAGGGTTTGGCAAAATAATGTCACCCCTACTTTGATAGAGAATTTTTTCTAGGTGCTCCAACAGGGGTAACAAAACCTTAGTCAAGTGTATGTGTTTGCACCTATTCAGGTCTTCTAATGTGGTAACTTGAAATCAATGGAGTCACTGGGAAAGATTATAAAATTTTAACACGATAAATTCAATCTCATCGGATGCACAAATATGCATGGATTTGAAGAAGTCCCTGACAGTGGCACCAAAATGTTTACAATCGAACCTACACTACTAATGTCATTGGACTACCGCCTATGCTTTTTCATCTGCGGATGAGGATGAGACAAGTGTATTGTTGACATTGATTCTATTGCAGTCGTTCAAAATTTAAAATAAACAATTATAAAAAAAGAATATAAAAAATAACTGGTAGCTGATGAATGGATAACCAACAGTTCATGGAAAATAAGAGAAGAATGTGAGATATATATATATATATATATATATATATATATATATATATATATATAACTCATAGTTGATAATGGATAATAGGAAGAATGCCGGTGATAACATGTATCTAGGGATGGATAACTCAAAGTTTTTCTTACAATTGTTTGTTTTGAATTTCGAACGACTACCATAGAATCAATCTGCATGATACACTTGTCTAATCCTAGTCCATATATAAAAAAACATAAATGGTAAGGAACCCAAAATTGTAAGATATTAATACCTATAAACGTAAATATCTTTTTAGCCACTCACCTCCTTTTAGCTTTTAGGAAATTTACTTTAGGAGGACCTTTCGTATCTTCGATATAAACTTATATATAAAGCAAGCATTATATATTGGAGAACAAAAATTGAAAGCAGGTTACTGTTTTTCGAGAACAAAAATTGAAAGTGGGTTACTTTCATTCCAGAACCAAGAAAACGTGGTAGTGCAGCTCCTGTATCCATTCGGTCTTGTTTCTCGATCGGTACAGAGTGAAAATGAGCGGTCCAGATGTTTTATTCTCCATGCAGAACAATTTCTTCCTAGGAGCCTACAAAGCAACCATTAACGAGAGCGGTGTCCATGGCCTTTCAGAGGAAGAATCCATCGAAAGGGATTAAGCGAGTTTCTGTTTTTCGAGAACAAAAATTGAAAGTGGGTTAATTTCATTCCAGGACCAAGAAAATGTGGTAGTGCAGGTCCTATATCCATTTGGTTGTGTCTCTCAATCGGTACAGAGTGAAAATGATTGGTGCAGATGCCTTAGTCTCCATGTGGAACAATTTATCCCTGGGATCCTACTAGACTGCCATTAATGAGAGGAATGTCCATGGCATATCGGAGGAAGAATCCATCGAAAGAGATTGCATCGTTTACAGATCTTACATTTCCCTTGGTAGTTGCCATGTATGCATTTATTTTATTTTTATTTTCATAATGCGAGAATTCACAGATCCTTATTTTCTTTACAATTCACAGATCTTTAATTGTGGTTTTATGCTTTTGTGATTTTATTGACCCTAATCTGCATCGGATATGATGTTTTATGTGCATGCGAACCTCATTATCACCAAGATAAACGACTCGGCACCAACGAATCTACAAGCCATGAATCTATTGGCAATGTACTTGGCTTGACTTTAATACAAGGTTTTATCTGCTTATCTTTGAAAAAACCTAAATCTCTATGAACATTGCAATGGGATCCTTAATCCAATTACCATTAGGAAACTAGCCTAAATGCTTAAGAACAAATTGTGTTAAACTATTAGTATGAGAGATCACTTGACGCGGAGATAAATTTGCCATTAAATCTTGTAAAACGTGGTTGATATTTCAGAGAAATTTTCACGTTGGGAAAATTTAAGTAAAGTTTGGCTAATTAAGCAAATGTTAACCCTTAAACCTTTGTAAATATAGTTTGTGTTACTTGATACACTACCTCGACGTGTAGGATCCACGGATCCATGGATCCGATACGTATCCGGATCAAATCCGCCTCATATCCACCACGGAAACGTATCCCCTGTAGAAGGACACGTATCTTGGTCCCATGAGACGGATCCTGTGAAAAATAACAAAATTCCTGAAATGGATCCTGTGAAAAATCAAACAATTCCTGAAATTTTCAAATGGATCCTGCAACTTCCAATGCTTCTATTGCCCATTGATCCCCCCAAAAAATATTTTTTAATGAAAAACTTAAAAAACCCTAAACACACCTAATGGCTTAAAGTGTAAACCCCATTCCTTCTCAAGGTCTAATCTATCGTTACGTCAACATATGCTCTTAAAATTTGATATATCAATATAAAGGTCTTCTCTCAACATTTTTATTTGATATATCTTTATGGTCAAGGTCAGTTGTCAACGACTGATCTATCTTTATGTACTATGTTGTTGCTCACTTCACCTACATTGTTCTATAGTCTTGCCGTAGCATTCAAGAAACCACTTTATTCCCTGTTGATGGGGACATGTAGATGTGGCTCACAAAAACACTATTATGACCTACTTCAATTTCACGTTGAAATGGTTTTTAAAATTATCAATATCACAACTTATCAAATTATTAGTTATGGTACATGAACTCTCTTTTTTGGAAATAACTTATAGTTCTACTCTTGTGTTTCCTAAATAGTTTTGTTTCTTCATTCTATTTTTCTATTTATTATAAAAATATTTTTATATGTGTTTGTACTTGTCGTTTCCTCGCCGTATCCATATCTTGGGTTTTAAAAAATCTAGTGAATTTGTATTCGTTTTTTTCAATGTGTATCCTTCCTCTGTTGTCCTTTAGGACTTGTAGGGCTCTCATCAAAGTGAAAACCAAATGAGCTTTTAGATGTGCTGTCAAAATGGAAATATTGGGACTCTACTGTAAAACAACGATGAGATCCATAACCAACAGGATGTATGGTAGTAGGTGGTGTTTTATCTTCCATAAATTATGCAAATAGACAGTATCCATCTGTTCCTAGATGAGATATTGCATGTTTGGAGTCAACCAGAATGATTGCTTTAGTAATCATTTTAGCATGGGCTACAAGTTCCCCACTTGTAAAATCATAAATACGCAAGCATTTATCTGTGTGATAACAAATAAAATAGCTCCCACTTTGATCCACACAAACCTTAATTGGCTCACCAGCATCCTCATCTTGTTTGAATGATCTTACAAGTTTACCAGTAATGAGCCTTAACACCTTTATTTTTATCTTGTCCCATTGTAACAACAAGTTTATTGGCAGGGTCTATTTTATGTTGTATTTTATTGTATACTGCACTCTATATAGTATATATCACCTGAAAGTGGAAATTCGGTTAACTTACTATTCATGTACTTCTAGAACACCAACTGAAAATATTGTCACTTCATTTTTTGTTGGTTTGTAAGGATTTACTACAATGTGCAATTATATTAAATTATTTCAATTCTCCATTTTTGGTACTACGATAAGATAAAATGATATTATCTTATTTTATCTCATACATTTTCTAATCTCTTGTCTTTTTAAATATATATTGGAAAGACATTTATTAGTGGTTCATTCAGATCACATGCAAAGTTAATCTATGCTTTTGCAAGGGTTATAAGGTCCACTAACCTTCCAGAATACAAACTATTATTCAAAAGAAGGGTATCCATATTGACCACGAGACAATGTAGGGAAGTGATTTGTGATCCACCAGCCTTGGATTCTCCATCCATCCTTTTAGGCCATCCATCAGGGAAGGACCTTCCCACTTACCTATTCCCTCTTCCAGAGTATAGACATCCTTCGATACCTCCTCAGTATAAGGGCATTCCATTAGCAAGTGTTTGATATTTTATTGATCACCTCGACATAAAAATAGCATATAGAGACTAGGCCCTTTCCAGGATCTACTTCGAAGTTCAGAGTACCTCGCAAGAAGGAACCTTATCATTTAGGGCTGACCACATCACAAGTATGGATTTTAATAGTGCCTTAACTTTCCACAATGGCCTCCACCACCTTTCCAATCCTATTTATTCTTTAATAAACATGGATTTATATCCAAAACTTGTAGTTAATTTTCCGTTGTCACTTTGTGACGATACTAAATAATATTCTTCTTTCAGAAATATGTAGTTAGTATTCACTCTAGTGACATACTTGTTCCACTGATCAGCACCCGTCCATTCAATCCAATCATCCCGGCTTCCTTCTTCCTATCACGGAAAATGTTACCTCTGTCTTGGATTGCATCATCAGGAAGAATAAATACAGCCTTAGCTTCTCAACAAGGCCTTCATTTAGTGTATAGATTCCATCACAACCAACCCAGGAATCAAGTCCAACTCGTAACACTATTTACATGAGTCGTTATCTTCCATGTTAACCAGTTTCCCACCCTGATGAAGGCTATTGCAACCTTTCCACATAATGGAGGAATTTGCAGTATATTTGGATATATATATTATTTATTCCTCAATGTATTTGGATATTATAACATTTTTCCACAAACTAGCTATTTTGATTAATCTCTATAGTCACGTGGCTGTAGGTGTTTTTAAATTAGCATATATTTTTGAGGTCCCATCCTCCCATGGATTTTGTTTTTTCCTATCCTTTCTATTTCACCAAAGGTAATCCCTTCTTTGATCCCAAAGAAAATTGAAACATTTGCTTTGAATCTTTTCCAAAATTCCCACATGAATATATGCCATTGAATTCTAGTGGACTGGAGTGTCTTCCAGGATGGACTTTATTAATGTAAGTATTCCTCCTCTGGATAACCAATTATTGTATCATCCTGATACTCTCTTCTCTTATTTTTCACATAACCTGTCCCAATTCTTTGGTTTATGACTGTTGGGTTTTAAAGCAAATCATAAGTATTTAAGGCCTCTGTTGAAATCCAGAATTTGGAAAGGAAAAATTTGATTAATTTCTGTCATTGGATTGTCACTTAAACCCATATAAAGTGATAAAATCACATTCCTATTGCTATGATATATATATCAATATCCTCCTTTAAGTACTCCGCCTCTTTGATATATCCTTTTTTAAAGAGTAGTACATCATGTATAAAAAGGAGGTGTGAGATGGGCATCCCTCTTCCTACCTGAACCTCTTCAATTTTCCATTTATTTATAGGCTTCACTGATCCTATTCAGTGACTTGAGCATCCAGGAGGAGCAATAAAGGAGACAAGGGGTATCCTTGTGAGATCCCCCTAGCAGGATTAAATAAACTAGAAGCTGAGCCATTTATAATCCTTGGAATGGTTTAAAAAAATTCTTGGTATGTAGAAATTTTGTCATGTCCTCCTACACTAATGAGCAACGATCAAAGTGAACTTCGACCCCTTTTCCCACCTCAGGATTTATGAGCATTTTTTAACACTCTATTGTTAGAATTTGTTAACAATCTATTTGTTACTTAATGAACCAAAATTCTTAGCCATCGAGCACTGTAATTTATTACAAGAAGTAAAACCATGCATGCTACTAGAAAACAATCCCTCTTCAAGCCAAGGTATTTGCAAGAAACCTTAATATGTGATTTTATATCCAATCATTTTGGGTACCTATCCTTGTCTTGGGCTAGTTGAGATGCATCTTTCTAGATTATGAGTAACCCATGTAGTGGATTGTTTTTCTGCTATTACTTATTCATTTATTACTAAACAACTACAACTACTCCATTACAACTATGTTCTCAAACTTATTTGACCACTTAAGTTGACTCTTTTTCCATTAGGGATAAAATAAGGTTTATTAAACTAATCCTTAGTCAATCAAGGCTAAGGTTTATTACAAAGTTGAATCTTTAGCACTTTATACATGCAACAAGTTTGATTTCTTTACTTGTATTCATCATTCCCTCCTTGGGCTTATTTCTAATTTGTTGTCTTCAACTTTGAAGGGTTACCACAGTTTACAGGTTAAGTATATCTTCCCTTGCCCATGTAAGAGTGAATACAAAAAAATGGCACAAGTGTGAAATATATTTGAAACATAAATCATTAACATTGAGGCTCTAAATGGCTCCCCAAGTATAAAAACATTGAGTCTACCACAAATAAATACATATCAACAAAATCACTCCCCTGTATTGGGATCCTCATCATATGTAGGACCCCATGCCTCCTCCTTTGGCCTCTGCCTCGATCTTGTAGGACATTAGTACTAGTGCTTGACGCTACATGTGGATCCCAATCCAACCACCTTGTTGTTTCTCAAATCAACTCCCTCCAATTTTGATAAAATTGGCTAATCTAAGCATTAAAATGAGGCAGAAAGCATAACATGTCTAATCAATTGTTTTGTCTTGAGTGAAGGGTACTTTTTTTAATAAGGTCATGATAGATGAGTTCAAAAGTCAAAACCATCAACAATGGTGCATACACAGGGCTTGGTTCTCTTGATTAAATTTCAATCCCATACTGCCATACATGATAGAATCTTGCGTTGAAAGGCTCCAATCTTACCAATCTTTAAATACCGAAATAATGAAATTTTCCAGTTCTGTTGAATTCTGAATGGGATATGTATTTATACTTTCTTCATATTAAGTTCAATGAGGTTGGAACCACTCAAACATCCTGGAATTATTAATGCTAATGTTAGAAATTCAAGTCAAATGATAGAAAAAGAAGGATAAAGGAGAATGCCAACCTTTGCTTTAGGAATTTAATACTGCTAGTTATAGCTTCCAACAACAATTAAAGCAGTGGGGAACTTAGAAAATAAAACGAGAGCAATAGAAAGAATGAACTGTTTTTTTTTTCATTTTCATACTGAGAGCAGCAAGGTGCAGTTTAAATCCTAGTATGGATGAGATGTGTCATGCTTGTAGTTTATAAATGAAAATGAAACAAATGTTGAAGTCTGCAAAACCATAAATTATAGGAGATGTTGAAATGGAAGGGTAGGAATGAGTTTGAGTTTCATGAGTAGGCTAGTGCATCCTTCTAGAAATTTACACCATTATTAAAACACTATATATGCAAAGTAACTAATGATAAATATAGAGTCGTGAGGAAAATGGGGTCACAGGCTAGTGAAAACTAAATATAGTATAACACTGTGAGTAGAACTTTTATAGGCAAAGTTAATAGTGGTAAATGTTAATAATATGGTATCCTAAATGCACTCTTCTTGTTTCATGTGGTTTCTATTACAGAATAACTTGAAAATAATTAATAACTTGATGAAGTGATGGAATTCCCCTTCAGAATCCCTTGATGGAACAATCATTAGTAATATGGGAAACCCCTCAACTTCATCTACCTCCTTGTTGCCTTATCAATTGTGGAAACCGGTATGATGATTTTCCCCGTTGACATCTTACTAAATTTTAGATTATAAATAATGCACATAATATAAATCCTCTTTGTTGGTGTTCACTGTTAAAATCTTCATTAGATCATGTATGATGCACATAATAGGCATCTTCTTTTAGTAACCATTCATGAGTGCTTCTCTTACCATCCCATTGCTGAACAAAATCACATCATCAATGAATAGCAACATTTATGTAGTAACACACACATCCTCAATTGGATTCTACAACTATTTCTTAAACACATCCCTTATTCTTTGTCTTTCTCAAGTTTAGGTTATTTTGCGGACCACTTTAAGAGATTGCATAATTTTTTAGTATATTTTGTTTCCTAATCACGGTAGATTTGTGTGCTTATTAGTATGTTTGGAAATATAAATTGAATTTTAAGCATGACTGTCTTTGGATCTTATTGTCTTTTATTAGAATTGGAAATGATGAAATGTGTGTGTTAATATTGCTCCTCTTCCCAATTCTTAAAGGGTGCTAGCTCAATGGAAGAGCGACTGCCTTACAAGAAGGAGGCTAGTGGTTCGATTCCTCCATGCCCTAATGATATTGCAATGTATTTATAAAGGTAAAAAATGCAATAGTGCAATATGAATGCATTATTATACTCAAAAATAAATGCAAAACAAGATGTAAAAGCGGATGTCACACCAAACACAAAAGTGGACGTTATGTCAAACACAATCGTGGACACAAAAACAGATATCACACTAAATGTAAAATTGGATGCAAAAAGAGACTCAACACAAGACACAATTAATGACTCAAAACTTGATGCAATACTAGGCCCAAAACTAGACTCAACAGTAGATGCAAAAGTGGGCTCCTAACTAGACGTCAAATTGGACATTAAATTGGGCACAAAATATGGTGCATCGATAGAAAAAAACCCAGGCGTAACACCAGGTGCTAAACTCGAAGCAACACATGGCACAAACAAAAACTTAAAACGAGACACAATATTGGATGCAAGGTGGGACGAAAAATTGGTAGTAAAACTAGACGTAATATTGAATGCAAGAGTGAGATGCAACATTGGACACACAACTAGATGAAATATTAAATACAAACATGTGTGCAAAACTAGGCACAACACTAGGCACAACACTGGGTGCAACATTGGGCTCAAACATAGATGCAAAAAAAGACATCAACCATGATGCAACACTAGGTACAAACTTAGATGCAAAATACGAAGTAAAACGAGATGAAACATTAAGCACAGACATGGATACAAAAAAAGATGTAAAACAAGATGCAAATTTAGATGCAAAAGGGGATGCAACATTATAAGTAAAAGTGGATGCAAAGATAGATGCAAAACTAGATGCAATATTGGGACCAAAATTGGATGCAAACCTAGATGCAGAATTGGACACATTGTTTTATGCAAAACATGGTGCAAAATTGGGTGCAAGACTCGATGAAAAAATAGGAGCGAAATAAGATGCCACATTGGATGCAAAAATGAGTGTCAAATTAGGTGCAAACAAGGATGTAACAAAGGATGCAAAAAATATGCAATACAAGATGCAAAATTGGGCGCAAATAAGGGTGTAAAAAAAGATGCAAAAAATTGGGCGCAAAAATGGATGAAAAAATGAATGTTAAAAAGGATGGAAAAAAATGCAATAAATAACATTTTACGAAATTGTACAATAGCTCCAGGTTTAGTGCCAAATTGTTCACCACAATTGGGAAAAAATACACTAAAATCCAGCGCTAAATCCAATGCTAAATCTAGTTTTTGTTGTAGTGTTTCCTCTGACTTTGCCAGTGTGGTCTCCTATGACAGTGTCCTCGACCAGAGTTCAGATCCCCAACATAGCTCACCATCCTACCTTTGAATTCAGCACTGTGGTATCCTATTGTAGTGCATAGGTCTCTAACCCCTTTCTATGGCTATGCCTTGTCCTAATTAGTAGAATATTTCTCATTTCAGTTATAGGGTTGGCCCTAATCTACTAATGAGTTCATGCTCTCTACGGTCTTTAGCTTAGGAGTAAATCTTGCATCAACTGGTCTATTGAATAATTTGTCTAGTGAAGTAAGGGGAGCTTTAGGAGCATATTCAACATGCAAGATTGACATTAAATGCGACCCACAATGACATCAGTACATTCAAACCCTTCATCATTTTAGTAGATAACAAAATGTATGTATCTCTGCATTTGGGGTTTATGTCCATATACATAAATTTATCCTACAAGGTCAAGAGAGATCAAGACAAGATACCGAGGTGGATAGACGTTTTGTAGAGGTTGAGGGGTGGACCAATTATGAACCCATTCCAATTTTAACCTACAGGGGATAATGTTCACTATTATATTACTAATAAATATGTTGTAGTAACTTCTTGATTTATAATGATTTTCGCTCGGATAGATTCAATCATAAATTTGACAATGTCTGCCTCTAAATTTTAGGGTTGTTTGATATCGTTCAAACTAGAAGAATGTCAAATTTTCCATTGAAATCGAGTTGGACTCCCACTAACTCTTTCTCTTTGGATTAACCCTTTCTTTCTTGGATGATTAGGATGATGGACATCACAATTATGAGAAGATGAGACAATATATTCAAGCCTTTTCCCATTGAAAATATCACTTGCAACAAAATGGCACTTTGCATGACCATGTTTTCTAGTCTTTGAAGTGGATACTTCAACCACCATGCAATACCTACCCTTGACAATGATGTATCCATTTTTACTAATGGTAGTTTCCTGCTGCTGATAGGTTTTGGAAGCTCCCGACAAAATGAGTCATGTCCTTTTACTACCCTATAGCCTACATTCTCAAATGGAATTAATTATTGTTAAGGTTTAACATACTCAGGATGGTTGTTATGTCTTATATTATGGTGTAAGGATAAGAGCTAGAGTCATCACCCTTAGATATTGTTTGGACAAACTAATAATATGGTTAGATGCGTAGATCAACATCCAGTTTTAGTAGCATATTTTATACTTAGTCAAATTGTGCCATCTCCAGGGTGGATGTTTTACTTAACCAAAATAATGAAGCAATGATACCAGATGATGTAATACATCTTACTGAGCACAACAAAACTAGTTTCACCTTCAGATTCAACATCAGGCTTACCTAGGCGTGCATTTTACTGAACTGAGCAAAACGTTCTAAAACCCCATCTTAGAAGAGCTGTAACTTTGTATTCAAGAACGATTTAGGAAAATTGAGACCATGGTCAGATAAACACTTCAAAAACCTATAGCCTGATACTCACATATTATTTTTGTCATTAACCTATAAGATATGGAGGGCATTTTCTTTGGGAAACTTAGACTAATTTTCCAATACTTTACTCAATTTCGTGAAACCCCATTTCAGAAGGCCTATAAATTCACTCTTAGATACTATTTGGACAAACTAATCATATGGTTATAAAACATATCAACATTCTAGAGTCCTATATCCTCACAATAAATGGTAGTCCAAGCCATCGACAAACATATGTGGGCATTTGCCACCAAATACAGAATTGTGCATACATTTAACACTAACTATTGAATTGTGCTTGCATTTAACATACATAGCGTGGGAGTTTATAATTATTATCACATACACTACGCAGACATTTTTTGGGTTGTGCATGCATTTAACATACACTGTGTAGGCATTTAACACCATGGACTTTTTATAAATTGCATGAGACAGGTTAGTACACCATTGAACACAAGTCCAATATTTCATAGTTTTAATGATAACAGAGTATGCTTTAAAGTGTTAACATTTCACCCTTGAAGCCTATATGTTGGCGATCATCATTGAAGTGGCTTAAGGAAATGCCCGCCTGGCAAATAAAAATTCATGTAGGCTCACCCAAAATGCCCGCACATGGAGTTTGTTGAGCATGGTTTTCATTGATGACATTCCATTAATGGAAAAGAAGTAATTAAGGTTGATGACATGGCAAGAGGAACATGGTAGTTTGGGAATTGGAGCCATGATATGTGTCTTAGAGCACTAGGTGGCACAAATGACTCATTCAGTGGTCATTTGTTGAAGATGATGTGGCCCATATGTGTGTGGAGCCCTTGAAGTGGGAATGATGTTGTTGAGAAAACCCTAGAGTAGGTGTAATATCATATCTTCCATCTTCTCTTGTGAACACACAATCCAAAATTAAATTTGGAGAATTTATAATCTTAACAAGCCTTCTAGAAGGGTCAATCCACTAACCCCTAGCTTTTAGGGTTATTGCCAAAAAACATAAAATAAAGTTAGGTTGAGTTAGGATAGGGTAAAAAAGGTAATATGGTCCATAACAATAAAAAAATAAAATAAAAGTCATCATACCAAAGGTACACACAGTGATGACCAAGTAAAAGATAAAGGACAATAAACCAACCAAAGGGGTCACAAAAAGAAGTTAAGACAACCCTCGTACCTACAATACCAAGGTGGACAAATAACCCCTTTTACCCATAGGACCAATAAGACCAAGGAATTTAACCTTTTCTCCCTCAAGGTATATTGTGACATGTGTTCCATATATATTTTTATCATCACAGTATAAAGAAGAACATCAAAACAGTCTACGTTTGCTACATACTTGATTTTGGTTAAAAGCACTTCTACTTTCATGGGCGTGGAACTATACATGAGCTGTGAGATTCCGAGTAACATAAACATAATATGGAATGAAATACATAACATGAACATAATATGGCATGAAATACATAGCATGAACATAGTCTAGAATGAAATTAGAAACAACATACCTCCCCTCATCACAACCCAACTATCGTTAAGTTTGTGTAGTACCTGTAGTGCCAAATCACTCAACCTCCATAAATATATAGAAAATCAATAAAATTCATATTTGTACCATTATTTAATAGTATAATATGCATTTTTATGAGAATGCCAACATACCTTTACAATGCTTCCCATCACCTTCTAAGCCTTCTTTTTGGACTAGCTGCTCATCATCCTAGATTCAAACATGGATTTACTCGATGAGAACAGACTAAAAACTTAATAGAACAAACTAACACTCATGAATAATATTCTCTTGGTTTCGAGAATAATTTATTGGAGATGCCTAATATTGGAACAAACCTACCTTGATCCGGAGCAACAACGAAGTCAAAATTGACTTTGATGTTGATTCGTTTGATCAAGGGAGGTTTGCTCCAAGATTAAATGACTCCAATAAATTATTTTGTACTGAACATGGCCATCCACGTGAACACAGAATATTTTATGGCCCCTCCCCCACCTCACATCACTCTCAATTCTCCATACCCAATTGATGTCCTAGAAAAAAATATTAAATTTATATCCAAAAATGTGGATTTAATCTATTATAAAAAGTAAGTATAGATAGTGTTTATTAAGTTACTTCTTTCTAGTTTTTTTTAGAAAATAAACAAGCAGCTCATCTACTGCAACTCGTCATTTAGTTCTCGCCGCATCTACAACTTGTCATATTGTCTTCCTAGTAGAGTACTTGCGACATGGATGGGCTGCAAGGGGTCGGGATTTGCTGCAATAATGTAAAACAGTTAAATTGATATCATATGAATTTATAATGACAATTTTTTCATTAAAAAAATATTACACAGGTTTTTTTACCTGTTGTAGCCACATCATGTACTTCGTGTCCTTGTATAGGCTCATCTTGTATAGTATGAGCCTCTACATCTCTACAGTTGAAAAAATAAAAAAGTACAATTGATATTCACCATTTGTAATGCAAAATTTTAATTTGTAGCATATGAATTCGTTCATTACCTGGATTCGAAGCATGAATTTCGATAGGTTGTCCTCTATCCTCGACATAAGGTGGATCGTTGATTTCTTGCTCAAAATTGAGTCAATTTTTTATTGCAAATAATTATAATGAATTGACTGCACAAGTAATAATTCTTAAATAAACTTTATTTGATTTTATATACCTGAATGCAAGATGGATCAATGGAATAATGTGTTTTCCCAGACAATCTTTTTCGGCGTTCAACAACAACTCCAAAGCCGTGCTAGAAGCCAGGCTTCAAGTCTTCCTTTGTGGGCACTTCATTGAATCGATCAACCTATATATTTGCATAATTCCATGAAATTACCTTTTAAATTTCAATAAAACGAAAAAATAGGTTGCATTTTTTTTTCTTTTCTGGATGTAATATTGGTTTTTTTATACTTACAATTAGTGCCACCAAATTGGAATAACCACCAAGCCAAAGATTGTGCTGTCCAATTTTTTCTTATATGGCCTTGGTGGCCTTTGATGTGTCTGACAGCTTATGAAAAGGTTGAAATACGTTACATGTTTCATATTTGATCTAAAAATTAATAATAATGAGGTTTATAATTACATTATTGAAAGTATTGCATACCTTCCTGTGCTTGGCGATAACTTTTCTTTTTTTCTCAAATCCCTCTCCTTTCCATCTTCTACTAGGGATTTCCACTCTCTTGCTGGAATCATTGGAGGATGCTCATACCTATGGTTCCTTTCTAGATGAACCCTAAATTGGTCCCTCGCAATATTCATATGTTGTCCAACCTTCTTTAGGACCTCCACTCTATTGAAGGTTTCGCTACCGAACATGCCAACCAAGTGATTAGCGAGCTCACCTTTTAATTTTTTTTGTTTGTTTATCCCACCTTGTGTAGATGGTGGGCCCAAATATCTCCAATGAGAGATCATTTAGATGTTTATAAAACTCATCATTTCCTGCAAGAAGATCATGTCATCATTAGTTGTAAAACAGTGTTTTTTGATAATATTACAATCAAATTACAAACAATAAGTTAAACAATGTATAAATACTTGCGATCCTGTCTATCTTTATGGGAACAATATTGGAATTCACCAAAAATGTTATCTCCAGTGTACCTGTGCTAGTGACATAAGAAGATCAAGGAAATGTTGCTTGAGCATTCTCATTGCTAATATCTGCATCGACCCCTTTTTCTTTACCATCTGGCATGCCCCAACTAGTAGTGATTGCACTCACATGTAGAATCAGGGGTGTCACAGATTGTGTCGTCGACTGTTCAGTAAAAAACAATGGCACATATGATGCAGGTGGAGTGGTACGCTCATGTGATGACTCTACATGAGCATCACTAATACCAACACCACTCTCGCCACTACTGACTGGGCGCAAACAATCCTGTAGATACAAACAAATTGTTAGTTCAATCACATATACAAGTAAAAATTATAAAATCATAAATGAATTTATCTTCTAATTCAAGATACTACTACTTATTGTCAAGGCCTTAGATCTCTTCACCAAAACATCAACCTTTTCTTTAATCTCGTTTCTTTTGGGTTGAATGAATAACAGACAAAGGATATCCTCATTAATTTTTTTAAGGTCTTCTCTATTATTTTAATTGGGTCTAGAGAACATCCAATTTCAACATTGTGCATGATTTCATACACATTGATATCAATTGATTTATCTGATGCTATATAAAATGCTAAATCAGTAGCCCTGCAACAAAAATATATAAAACATTACTAAAACGAAAGCAATATACTGAGGAAAACAACATAATAAAATAACATATTTCTCATGTTCGATTTCAAAAATTACAATTACGTATACCTTCTTCCTCGAGGATGGCATCGTTTGATCCACAGATGGGGCCTTTCCCTGATCATCACCCTGCAACAAAAATGTAGAAAACATTATCATAATGAAAGCAATATACACAAGAGAAATACCTAACATTAAAAACATATTGGTCATATTATATTTGCGCAATTAGAAATAGGTATACCTTCGTACTCGCCGAGCGTGTACTCATATGATCAACAGCTGGGGACCTGCCCCGATCACTTCCTTGCAACAATTAATTGTATAAAACATTAACAAAAAAGAAACTAGTGTACTCACGAAAAAAAACCAAATCACTTTCCTATGATGAAAAACACATAATTCACTATTGAAATGATCCCAATATACTCATGAACAATAAATAATATTAAAACATATTGTGCATATTATAGTAGTAAAATTTCAAAGAGGATTACCTACTTCCTCGAGTATGTTCTACTCCTCTGATGAACTGTCGGGGAGATACCCCAATCACTTGTCTGTGATGAAAAATACATAATTCATTGTATAGATGAAACCAATATAATGATGAAAAGAAATAGTAATAAAACATATTGCGCATATTAAAGTAGTAAAATAACAATGAGGTATACATGTTTCCTCGAAGCAAATACTATCTGATCTACTGGTGGTAGGGAGCTACCCCAATCAACATCCTGCAACAAAAACATAGATAACATTATCTAAACAGAACGATTATACTCATGAAAAAACATAACAAATAAACATTTTGTTCATATTATATTTGTACATTTGAGATTATGTATAGTTGCTGCCTCGAGGATGGTGTACTCCTCTGATCAGCTGCTGGGGAGATGCTTCAATCTCTACCCTGCGTCTTAAATATAGAAAATTTTAACCAAAATACAACAATAGACTACCAAAAAATAAATAAGATATTAGATTTAGTTATTAAAGGTTGGGTAAATTGTTAGATGTACATCTCCTATATTGACCACATTTGTATCTATTCGATTCAAATTATAATTAATAATCAACTCTTCCCTTGCAGCTATTGATTTAATGGCACACATAAAAATACAGTTTCCTTCACGTCCCTCAAATATGCAATTGAGTTTCTTAAGTGTAGACCCTGGTTGTGTACTGTTTATAAACCACACAATATTCCCTATAGCTTTTGTCCTTCCGTCAATGTACAACCTCACTCCTTTATTTTGATCCTTGTCTTTCTACTTTAAATAATTTGTAGACAATCCGTATCCATACATCTTATATATTAGACCAATCACATCCAATCTGTGTAGTTGTAACAGGGTCCAACATACTCCATCAATTCAATACATTTTCCATAACCGACCATTGTGCCATCCATGCAAAACAACCCCAAACCATGTAATGACGATGGTGCAATTCGATATATCCTCTCGTTCACACAAAAATCTAGTTTAGTTGAGGAATATCCTTGGGTACCCATTGTTTCACTAAAATTTTATACCTCAAGGGAACCTCGATGTCACCTATGAATTAGAGGAAATTTCAACTCAAAATGGGCCTCCTAAGGAAAATTAATAAAATAATAGTTAAAATAATAAAATAATATTTATTAATTTTGGAGGAGGAAAAGGAAAAACTACTTTTTTGTTCGTATTTTCGACAAATCTCCCTGTGTTTTTACTCAAATTTTGATCAGGAGAGCTCATTGGATGCAGAATTAAATTCCCCATCCAACGAGTACCCACTTTGCATACTTTTGACGGGCCCCTCTACCCCAAAAACAAGAAATACCTAAAAAAATGTGTCATCATCACGTTTTTTCAGGTATTTCTTGTTTTTGGGGTAGATAGGCTCGTCAAAAGTATGCAGAGTGGGTACTCGTTGGATGGGGAATTTAATTCTGCATCCAACGAGCTATCCCAATCAAAATTTGAGTAAAAACACAAGGAGATACGTCGAACTTATATGAACAAAAAAAATAGTTTTTTTTTATGCCATACCTATCCCCAAAGTTATATTAAAAAATTGTTTAAGAGGTGCTCCCTTTTTTAATTTTAAAACGTTTTGATCGGCTAGTACATGACGACATGGAATTTGTATTATTTTTGGAAGGCCCATTTTAAATTGAAATTTTCTCTAATGGTCTCATCTTCATAAGAACATGAACCCCTTTCAGCGAGAAAAAATTGCATGCGTCTTTGAAATTTTATTCTGATCTTTTGACATCTAGTTGATATACCTATTGTAGACCTTCTAGATGTCTCACTTTCATATTGTCTTCCTAAATTCCTTTCGCTCGAGGAAGACATATCTGACAAATACATGTTTGGTTCTACCTACACTATGAGAACCAACATTCAAGATTACATCTCACCCATGTATTTCTCATGAAGTGTGCCTTTAATTAATAGTGAGGTTTATGGTTATTGTTTTCCATGAATGGTTAGGTGACGAATGTGGAACTGAGTACCTAAAGAAGAATTTATGACTCAAATACAAAGCTATATCCAGAAAAGTACTGTTGTAATAAATTCAAACATAATTTTCATCTCTTTCAATTTTAAGACTCCACTATTCATTGTGTTAAAGTTGGTCCTTGAGATGAGTTATCAATTCTAATTCACTTAAATTTACAACAACAATAAAACCCTATGCATTGAGTACTCTTATAGTAGGGTACCAAAGGTCTTGTGGTCACATAACAATAAAAAAATAAAATTAATAAGGTTAAGTCATCATACCAAAGGTGGTTAAGGTACCACACACAATAAGGGAATTGTAATAAATTCAAACATAATTTTCATCGCTTTCAACTTTAACACTCCATTGGTCACTCTGTTAAAGTTGTTCCTTGAGACGAGATACCGATTCCAATGTACAAAACATAAACAGTAACAAAATTACAATGAATTTTAACTAATGAACAATAATTAAAGAACAATAGTAATGCTAGATAGTTTTGGTTTGGATATACCTTATACTCAGACATTTTGAGTCAACCCTTGTCACTGTAACGATAAGCAGTCAGAAGACATACCTTGATAGAAAGAGAGATATTAGAGTGTTAATTGTTTAGGTTCACATTTCAGGATTGGAGATCACGGTTCACATTTCACAACATAAGTCTAGCATCCCTAGAAGAGGTACCATAATAAAATGTAAAATAAAGTTGAGTACACTTAGAGTAGGGTACCATAGGTCATGTGGTCACATAACAATAAAAAAATAAAAGTAATAAGGTTAAGTCATCATACCAAAGGTGGTCAAGGTACCACACACAATAAGGGAGCTAGGACCAAGTAGAAGATGAAGGACCATAAGTCAACCAGAAACGTATTGTTGTAATAAATTCAAACATAATTTCCATCTCTTTCAACTTTAACAATCCACTGTTCATTGGGTTAAAGTTGGTCCTTGAGATGAGTTATCAATTGCAATGTACAGAACATAAACTGTAACAAAATTCTGCCAATTTTAACTAATGACCATTAATTAAAGAACAATAGTAATGCTAGATAGATCTAGTGTGGGTTTGCCTTATACTCAGACATTTTGAGTCATCTCTTGTCACTATAAGGACAAGTTGTCATAATATATAACTTGAGAGAGGGAGAGAGAGATAGAGAGTTGATGGTTTAGCTTCACATTTGATGGTTGCAACTCACTGGTTGGAGATTGCGGTTCACAACACAAGTCTAAAATCCCTAGAAGAAGTACCATATGACCTTTGGTACCCTAATTTAAGTGTACTCAACTTTATAGCAACAATAACCCTATGTTGCATCCAACAAAGATCAGATCTATACTTATTTCATGCCAAGATACTCCAAAAGTGAAGTTATGGATATAATATATAAAGTTGGCAAGTATTCTAGAATGGTCACTTAGGAAACCCTAGGTTTTAGGGTGGTTACCATAATAAAACATAAAATAAAGTTGAGTACACTTATAGTAGGGCACCAAAGTTCATGTGGTCACATAACAATAAAACTATAAAAGTAATATGGTTTAGTCACCATACCAAAGGTGGTCAATATACCACACACAACAATGGTGCTAGGACCAAGTATAAGGTGAAGGACCATAAGTCAAACATTGGGGTAACAACAAAACGGTAATGCAACTCCCATACCCATGGGAAAAAGGTGTACCGTAAAGGTGGAGAAATAACCCCTTTTACCCATAGGACCTACAAGACCAATGACTTTAATCGTTTCTCTCTCTCAAGGTATATTGTCACATTTATTTTTATCATCACTGTATAAGAAGAAGTAAATAACAAAGATACATCCAGAAAAGTACTACTGTAATAAATTCAAACATTATTTCCATATCTTTCAACTTTAACACTCCACTGGTCACTGGGTTAAAGTTGGTCCTTGATATGAGTTATCAATTGCAATGTACAAAACATAAACTGTAACAAAATTCCGTCAAGTTTAACTAATGAACATTAATTAAAGAACACTAGTAATGCTAGATAGATCTGGTTTGGATCTTCCTTGTACTCAAACATTATGAGTCATATCTTGTCACTGTAAGGACAAGTTATTAGAAATATACATACCTTGAGAGAGAGAGAGAGCTATAGTGTTGATGGTTTAGCTTCACATTTCATAGTTGCAGCTCACTGGTTGGAGATCACGGTTCACATTTCACGGTTGCAGCTCAATGGTTGTAGATCACGGTTCACAACACAAGTCTGACAACCCTAGAATAGGTACTATATGACCTTTGGTATCATACTTTAAGTGTACTCAAATTTAAAGAAGCGATAACCCTATGCTACGTCCAGCAAAGATCAGATCTATACTTCTTTCATTCCAAGATACTCCAAGAGTGAAGTTATGAATATATTATATAAATTTGGAAAGTCTTCTAGAATGGTCACTTAGGAAATCCTAGGTTTTAGGGTGGTTTCCATAATAAAACATAAAATAAAGTTGAGTACACTTAGAGTAGGGTACCAAAGGTCATGTAGTCACATAACAATAAAAAAATAAAATTAATAAGGTTAAGTCATCATACCAAAGGTGGTCAAATACCACACACAATAAGGGCATTAGGACCAAGTAGAAGATGAAGGACCATAAGTCAACCAAAGGGGTAAGAACAAGATGATAAGGAAAAACCCGTACCCACAATACCAAGGTGTAGCATAAAGGTGGAGAAGCAAACCTTTTTACCTATAAGACCTACAAGAACAATGAAATTAATCTTTTCTCTCTCTCAAAGTATATTGTCACATATATTTTTATTATTATTGTATAAGGATAAGTAAATAACAAAGCTACATCCAGAAAAGTACCACTGTAGTAAATTCAAACATAATTTCCATCTCTTTCAACTTTAACACTCCACTAGTCATTGTGTTAAAGTCGGTCCTTGAGATGAGCTATCAATTGCAATGTACAGAAAATAATCTGTAACAAAACCCCGTCAAGTTTAACTAATGAACATTAATTAAAGAACAATAGTAATGCTAGATAGATCTAGTTTGGATTTTCCTTACACTCAGGCATTATGAGTCAGCTCTTGTCACTATAAGGACAAGCTGTCAGAATAAATACCTTGAGAGAAAGAGCTATAGTGTTGATGGTTTAGCTTCACATTTCACAGTTGCAGCTCACTGGTTGGAGATCACGGTTCACATTTCATGGTTGCAGCTCAATGGTTGGAGATCATGGTTCACAACACAAGTCTAACAACCCTAGAAGAGGTACTATATGACCTTTGGTACCATACTTTAAGTGTACTCAAATTTAAAGAAGCAATAACCCTATCCTGCGTCCAGCAAAGATCAGATCTATACTTCTTTCATTCCAAGATACTCGAAGAGTGAAGTTATGAATATGTTATATAAATTTGGAAAGTTTTCTAGAGTGTTCACTTAGGAAACCCTAGGTTTTAGGGTGGTTTCCATAATAAAACATAAAATAAAGTTGAGTACACTTAGAGTAGGGTACCAAAGGTCATGTGGTCACATAACAATAAAACAATAAAACTAATAAGGTTAAGTCATCATACCAAAGGTGGTCAAAGTACCACACACAATAAGGGCGTTAGGACCAAGTAGAAGATGAAGGACCATAAGTCAACCAAAGGGGTAAGAACAAGACGGTAAGGAAACCCCCATACCCACTAGACCAAGGTGTACCGTAAAGGTTGAGAAGCAACCCCTTTTACCCATAAGACCTACAAGAACAATGAATTTAATATTTTCTATCTCTCAAGGTATATTGCCACATATATTTTTATTATTATTGTATAAGGATAAGTAAATAACAAAGCTACATCCAGAAAAGTACCGCTGTAATAAATTCAAACATAATTTCCATCTCTTTCAACTTTAACACTCCACTAGTCACTGTGTTAAAGTCGGTCCTTGAGATGAGCTATCAATTGCAATGTACAGAACATAAACTGTAACAAAATCCTGTCAAGTTTAACTAATGAACATTAATTAAAGAACAATAGTAATGCTAGATAGATCTAGTTTGGATTTTCCTTATACTCAGACATTATGAGTCAGCTCTTGTCACTGTAAGGACAAGCTGTCCGAATAAATACCTTGAGAGAGAGAGCTATAGTGTTGATGGTTTAACTTCACATTTCATAGTTGCAGCTAATTGGTTGGAGATCATGGTTCACATTTCACGGTTGAAACTCACTGATTGGAGATCACGGTTCACAACACAAGTCTATCAACCCTAGAAGAGGTACCATATGACCTTTGGTACCCTACTTTAAGTGTACTCAACTTTACAACAACAATAACCCTATGCTTCGTCCAACAAAGATTAGATCTATACTTATTACATGCCAAGATACTACAACAGTGAAGTTATGAATATAATATATAAATTTGGCAAGTCTTCTAGAATGGTCACTTAGGAAACCCTATCTTTTAGGGCGGTTACCATAATAAAACATAAAATAAAGTTTAGTACACTTAGAGTAGGGTACCAAAGGTCATGTGGTCACATAAAAGTAAAACAATAAAAGTAATAATGTTAAGTCATCATACCAAAGGTGTTCAAGGTACCACACACAATAAGGGTTCTAGGACCAAGTAGAAGATGAAGGACCATAAGTCAACTAAAGGGGTCATAACAAGATGGAAAGGAAAATCCCATACCCACAAGACCAAGGTGTACCATAGAGGTGGAGAAACAACCCCTTTTACCCATAGGACCAACAAGACCAATGACTTTAATATTTTTTCTCTCTCATGGTATATTGTCGCATATATTTTTATAATCATTGTATAAGCAGAAGTAAATAACAAAGCTACATCTAAAATTGTACTGTTGTAAATTCAAACATAATTTTCATCTCTTTCAACTTTATAAAATTGAATTCTATTAAGTTAATAATAAGAGGGTGATTGCACAATAAGTGTGATCTTCATTGAATATTTTATATAAAAAATAACACATCAATCGATATGATCCTCAATTTCGTTTAAAAAAACAAATTTTATGTATAACTTGATCAAACTTATCATAATTGTCGAACAAAAACAAAATTGTTCAATACTTTTTACCAAAAGATATTAGTATTGTATGTACATAATAATAAAATGAAGTATTTCTTGATAAAATTTTAAATTCATAAATCCATTATTCAATTTAAAAAAACCATCAAACAGTACATACAAACCATTTCTAGACACTTTGTAGCGTTTCTAATGGTGGATAAAACTAATCATACCTCTCATATGTTGTTGGTTGCTTTGCTAGTGTTGGGTGCAAGAATGTATAAAGAGATCACTTTGGATGCTCTTATTTTGGAATGTAGTGTTAAGTCTTCTGTTAATTCAAATTATGAGAATATCACAAACTTGATTCCTGTCTTTTTATGTGTGGAAGACTTCAAGTAATGTTTCCTTAAAAATTGACTAATGTATTGGAAAATTAGTCTAAGTTTCCCTAAGAAAATTCCTGCCATATCTCATAGGTTAATGATAAAGATAATATGTGAGTATAAGGATATAGCTTGTTCATGTGTTTATCTTACCATGGTCTCATTTTTCCTAAAGAGTACTTGAATACAAAGTTATAGGTCTGTCAATATGGGGTTTTAGGATGTTTTGCTCAGAACTATAAAATGCACGCCTAGGTCATAGGATGTTTAGTATGAAGGTGAAACTAGTTTTGGTGTGCTCAGATGGATGTATTACATCATCTAGTATCATTGGTTTATTGTTTTGGTGAAGTAAAAAATCCACTCTGGAGATTGCATAATTTGACTAAGTATAAATTTGTTGCTAAAACTCGCTATGTGGCCTCAGGAAAACTCGTGTTGTCCTCCCTATTTGAAGGATTAATTTATTCTGAGGATATAGGAATCTAGAATGTTGATATGTACATATAACCATATGATTATTTTTTCCAGACAATCTCTTAGGGTGGAGTTATAGGTTTTCCAAAATGGGGTTTCAGGAAATTGACTAAAGTATTCGAAAATTATTCTAAGTTTCCCTAAGAAAATCCATGCCATATCTCATAAGTTAATGATAAAAATCATCTGTGAGTATCAGGCTATAGCTTATTGAAGTGTTTATCTGACCATGGTCTCATTTTTCCTAAAGAGTGCTTGAAGACAGAGTTATAGGTCTTCCAAGATGGGGTTTCGGGCTGTTTTTCTCAGTTCAATAAAATGCACGTCTAGGTAAGAGGATGTTGAATCTAAAGGAAAAACATGTTTTGTTGTGATCAGTTAGATGTCTTACATCATCTAATATCATTGCTTCATTATTTTGGTGAAGTAAAAAATACACCTTGGAGATGGCACAATTTGACTCAGACATATAATATCTGCTACTAAAACTGGCTAAGTGGCATCAGGAAAATGCATGCCATCCTCTCTACTTGAAGGATTATTTTATTCTGAGGGTATAGGACTCTAGAATGTTCATATGTGCATCTAACCATATGATTAGTTTGTCCAAATAGTCTCTAAGGGTGATTACTCTAGCTCTTATACTTGCACCATAATCTAAGGCATAACAACCATCCTCAGTGTGTTAAACCTTAGCAATAATGAATGTCATTTGACAATGTAGGCTACATGGTAGTAAAAGGACATGACTCATTTTGTCGGAAAATTACAAAACTTATTAGCAGTAGGAAGCTACCATTAGTAAAAATGAATACATGAGTGTCAAGGGTAGGCCCTGCAAGGTGGCCAAAGTATCCACTTCAAAGACTAGAAAACATGGTCATGCAAAGTGCCATTTTGTTGCTAGTGATATTTTTAATGGGAAAAAACTTGAAGATATTGTCTCGTCTTCTCATAATTGTGATGTCCATCATCCTAATCATCCAAGAAATAAAGGGTTAATCCAAAGAGAAAGAGTTAGCATGATTCCAACTCGATTTCAAGTGAAATTTTGACATTCTTCCAGATTGAACGATGTCAAACAACCCTAAAATTTGGAGGCAAGCATTGTCAAATTTATAATTGCATCTATCCGGGAGAACATTCTAAATCGGGAAGTTACTACAGCATATTTATTAGTAATATAATGGTGAGAATTATCTCCCGCGGATCAAAATTGGAATGGGTTCATAATTGGTCCACTCCTCAAACTCTACAAAAGGTCTATCCACTTCGGTTTCTTGTCTTGGTCTTTTGACCCCGTAGGATAAATTTATATATGTGGACATAAACCCAAAATTCGAACCCCAAATGCAAAGATACATACATTTTATTTTCTACCAAAATGATGAAGGGTTTGAACTTATTGCTGTCATTGTGGGTCGAATTTGATGTCAATCTTGCTAGTTGAAGATGCTCCTAAAGCTCCCCTTGCTTCACGAGCCGAATGATTCTATAGACCAGTCAATGCGAGCTTTACTCCTGAGTTAAATACTAGAGATAGCATGAACTCATTAGTACATTAGGTCCAAACTTGTAACTGAAATGTGAAATATTCTACTAATTATGACAAGGAAGAGCCATAAATAGGGGTTAGATCCCTAGGCACTACCATAGGAGGCCACAATGGTGAATTCAGAGGCAAGATGGTGAGCTATGGCGGGTATCTGGACTATGATCGGGGAGACTGTCGTAGGAGACCACACTAGAAAAGGCAGAGGCAGGATGGCAAGCTATATTGCTGGGGAGCTGAAAGATGGTCGAGGTGCGGGATGGTTGGGGTGATATTATCTATGCGTTTATTTATTTATTTTATTTCTTTTTTTTTAATAATTTTTTTAATATATATTTTATTTTAATATTATTGTTTTATATATTTTAATAGTATTTTATATTTTAATGTTTTATTTGCAAAGTTTAATAGTATGTTTTTTGTTTTATATTTTAATACATTACCTTATTTGCAAAGTTTTTCGGATGCAACAATGATGATGAGGATGATGATGATGACGAGGAGGATGAGGATGATGATGATGACGATGACGATGATGAGGATGATGATGATGATGATGATGATAATGACAATGATGTTTGGGATGAGGATGAGGATGAGGATGAGGATGAGGATCATGATGACAATGAAAATGGTGATGATGAGGATATTGATGAAAATTATGAAGACGACAATGATGGGGATGATGATGATGATAACAAATATGACAATGAGGATGATGACGATGTTGATGATGATGATGATGATGCCGGTGATAATGACAATGAGGATTTTGATGATGACGATGATGATGATGACAAAGAGGTTGATGATAATGATAACAACAAGGATGAGGATGAGGATGAGGATGAGGATGGGGATGACGATGATGATGATAATGGTGACGACAATGATGATGATGATGATGATGATGATGACAATGACGATAAAGATATTGAGGATGAGGATGAGGATGAGGATGAGGATGAAGATGATGATGATGATGATGACGACGATGATAATGACAATGAGGATGAGGAGGATGAGGAGGAGGATGACAATGAGGATGAGGAGGATGTTGATGCTGCTGCTGCTGCTGATGATGATGATGACAATGAGGATGATGGAGATGATAACAATGGGTATGATGATGAGGATGAGGATGACGATGGGGATAATGATGATGATGATAACAAAGATGACGATGAGGATGATGGTGGTGATGGTGATGACGACGACGATGATAATGAGGATGAGGATGAGGATGTTGATGACGATGATGATGATGACAATGATGATGATGATGATGATAATGATGATGATGATGATGATGACTGTAATGATGAGGATGATGATGATGATGATGATGATGACGACGACGATGATGATGACGAGGAGGATGAGCATAATGATGATGACAATAACGATGATGACGATAACGATGATGATCATGATCATGATGATTATAATGAAGATGACCATGACGATGATGATGATGAGGATGATGAGGATAAGGATGAGGATCATGATGACGATGTTGATGATATTGATGATGGCGACAATAATGATGACAATGAGGACAATGATGATGGTCATGATGATGGTAATGATGATGATGATGATAATGGCGACGATGATGACGACGATAATGGTGACGACGACGATGATGATAATGGTGAAAATGAGGATGATGATGAGGATGATGATAATGATGATGATAATGACTATGATGGAGAGGATGATGATGATGATGACGACGATGATAATGACAATGGGGATGAGGATGAGGATGTTGATGATGAAGATGATGATGATAATGGTGATGATAAAGACAATGAGGATAAGGATGAGGATGAGGATGAGGATGCTGATGATGATAATGACTATGAGGATGAGGATGACAATGATGATGATGATGGTGATGACGATGATAATGAGGATGAGGATGAGGATGTTGATGATGAAAACGATGACAATGATGATGCTGATGCTGATGATGATGATGACGACGACGACGATGATGATGAGATGATGAAAACATCCACGATAATGACGATGAGGATGTGGATGATGATGATGATGAAGATGATTATTATGATAACAGTAATGATGATGATGATGATGACAATGAGGATGATGACGATGAGGGTGATGAAAATTATGATAATGATGACGAGGATGAGGAGGAGGATGACAATGATAAGGATGATGAAAATGTCTACGATAATGACGATGAGGATGAGGATGATGATGACGATGATGAATATGAAAACGATGGGGATGATGATGACGATGACGATGATGATGAATATGATGACGACGACGATGATGATAACAGTGATGATGATGAGATGATGATGATGGTGATGACGATGACAACGACGATGACGATAAAATTGATGATCATGATGATGACGATGACAATGATGATGATGACGACGAAGATGATAGCAATGATGATAATGACGATGAGGATGATGATGATGATGATGACGATGAGGATGATGACAATGAGGATGATGACAATCTTGATGATAATGATGATGATGTGTATGATGATGACGACGATGACGATGACGACGACGATGATGATGAATATGACGATGATGATAACAATGATGATGATGATTATGATGAAAAGGACGATGATGATGATGAGGATGATGGAAATGATGATAATGAGGATGAGGATGAGGATGTCGATGATGAAGACGACAACGATGGGGATGATGACGATGATGGTGATGGTGATGATGATGATGATGAAGATGATGATGATGATGATAATAATGATGATGATGATGATGATGGAAATGAGGATGATTAAGATGAGGATGATGAAAATGACAATAATGACAATGAGTATGAGGATATTGATGATGACGATGACAATGAGTGCATTACATTACTGAGATTATCTTTGTTTAATATTCTCTACTAAATAGGTCCAACCACATGAAGGTGGACGCTCATCTCAACCCCCACTTCACGTCACTCTCAATTCCCAATAACCCAACAAAATATGTACAAAAAAATAATTTATTGTGTTTTTTGTCATACTTAAGAAGCAATGTCTCTTATAACATATGCCAACATACAAGAAAATGACAAAACAACTTAAAATACCTCATTATATTTATAGTAGAGAGTATATATTAAGCCATACGTCATACACTTAAATGAACTTCGTCATATTCTTCATCCAAGTCATCATCTGTATCATCTGATCTAGATTCAAAATTGTAAGGATTGGCCACATCAGCATCATCATCATATGTATTAGTTTCGATAATCATGTCATCATCAATATTTTCTTCATGGATATTGTCTGCTACATCATCTCCTTCAACTAATTCTTCGTCATCTTCCTCTAGAACATGATGCTCTAACTCATGTTGATCATCCTCAACATCGTCTTCTTCTTCAAGACCCTCTTCATTATCATCCTCCACATTATACTTTATCGGACTTCCCCTTGGATCATGTCTCAAAGAAAATGACCAACCCCCTCTACTTGGAACCTCCAAGTAAAATACCTATTCACATTGGCTTGGAAGAACACAAGGCTCCATTCATGGCTCAAACAACCTTGCATTAACCATGGTAATCCATAATCATGTTCAATAATAGTTCAATTTGGATCATGTTGATTCAATCGTAACCTATACCATTTGACAACGAACATAACTAATTTGAAGGAGTTAAAATCACACTGAATAATATCTTCCAAATACCCATAGTATCAATTTCCTAAGAGTTTTGGATATCTGTCACTTCTAAAGGAAACATTGGTCACCTCAAAGACTGCAGTTATCCCACAATCACAAGTTTTCTTCGTTTCATCCAAATTTTTGATGCAAATTTTACGACCATTACACCACATAGACTTATGGTGTTTTACCTGCAACAAGCCATACACATAAATGTTACATCCTGAATTGATCATGATTAGGTGCATTTTTATGCTATGCAGGGAAAGAAATGAACGTGTACATCAATATATTTGAAATAAATTAATATTCTTGTCTGCTTATCTTTTAAACCATATGCTAAATCGATTTCCCTTTTTGTAAGATTGGTATCTCCATTACGATGTGTTGCTTTAACCAATGAAGACAAACCTTCCCATGATATTCCATGACTAGATTTATCACATCATTAAATCCATACCTTCATCCAATCAATATTATTTGCTATGTATAAATGAAGTGCATCCCACTCATGACCAACTGTTTCTTGAAAGTAAAATTACAATTAAGTGCAAATGTATATTCACTTAACATACAGGTATACACTTGTAATTGATTCTTATTGAATATTATAAATGAAATAAGTATGATATATAAATAAAAAACAACAGTCAAATGTACTATAATCAATCTTCACTAGATAATAATTACCTTTCACCTTCCTCAATCTACCTTTCCCAATGAGGTACTCCCCTTTGAAATTGGTATTGGAGTCCAGATCACAAATGCGACCTAAATTGAGCTTTGATGCTAATATATGAAGGTATTAATTAATATACATCATAATTGGTATACCATATATCCCTCCATCATAGAACCCTCCAGACGCGCCCATTGTCTAACCAAGGCCTTCCGAAATTTCAAGTGTCTCTCAACCATCCACATGGACCTTGAGTGTACTGGTCCACACAATTCAATATCGTCAACTGGGTGTATGATGTAATGTTCTTATGCATTGAAAAATTCTGAAGGTAGATGCTTTTGAATTTTACACATCAGATGCAAAATTTCTCTCCTCCAATACTTTATATCTTCTTTATGTATTTATTTAGATGACAACCATATACAAGTGATGGAAACTTATTACGATATTTAATAAACAAAAACATTACTTTATAGAATAAATATAAAAATAAATATCAAATATAAGTTCTACCATGAATTAAAGAAAGACTTTATGCATGGAAGATATCACCACTTACCTCATGTATTTTCCAAGATCATATATAACTTGTTGGACATTGTTGTCGAAGTTGTCCAGGAGAGATAGAGGTAGAACATACTGTAACAATATAAAAATGTTTCATTATTTTTTTCAAAAAGTAGACAAAAAAATACCAACAATAATATGCACAAGAATAAAAAAAATTAGAAATATATATACTCCATAATAATTACCTTGATGAATACATGCCAATCATGCCTTTTCACCCCCACAAAATCACCTTTCTTGGTTATGATATTGTTCATGTTCGAACAAAATCCGGTGGGAAATTTAATTTTTCGTATGATTTGTTTTACAAAATTGCTTTGTTGCTACGTTAACAACCATGGAAGTGAGTTTATATTAATTCGAACTATGTTCCTATGTAATTGAATGACAGTTTTCATTGCATGATTGGATTCCTGAATGTCATTGCAATTTTTTACATTTTTTTCTTTATCACTCCTTAGATCCAATATTCACCATAAAGTTTCAACCACATTCTTTCTGATATGCATTGTATCAATCATATGAGCAATTTGTATGTTCTCATGGTATGGAAGCCTACTAAATTATTTAGGATAACTTTTCATTCCTCGTGGAAGCCCATTAATACCTTCATGATCACAACGACCATCATAAATCACATTTTATAATTTTTTTACAGAAATCAATGTCAATTACCGTAAACAACACACATTAAAAAGATTAAAAACATTTCATATATTATGATATATAAACAATTTGATATGTATGTACCTTATCGATTTCTATTATATTTCAACTTCCATAGGTGATATGTCATTCTATGCAGTTTTAATGCAGTCTATTGCTTCCCATTGAATAGATGTTTATCGATAGTTCGATACCTATGATTCTTAGAGAGGAAGTTCCTATACTCATTAAACACCTCCTTTTGTAAACTTTTTGAACGATGGGATTTGATCTTAGGACCACAAACTGGTCATGCAATTTTTTCCTTTGTTTGAAGACCTACATAAAGAGTCGATGGATTAACATTGTCAATTATAATTATATAAAATGAATGTATTATTTGAAAAAACATGCATGCATAATATATCAACATCATAAAATTAAATACTATTAAAGTCGATGTTATAATTACATGCTGCAAAAATGGGTTAACCCTGGGGCATCATGTATTGTCCATACAAGCAGTGCATGGAACTGAAATTTTCTTTGTCGTATTGGTATAGATACCTAAAACATAGTGATGCCATTCCATAGATTTAGTAGTTCTTCAATAAGAGGCTCGATATATACATTCATATCTTTAACTTGGTACTTACCTAATTGATTTGAACATATAAAATATATAATTATTACAACCATTAAGATATAGAAATAATACACAATAGTAAAAGACAAAAAAAATATATGACATTATGAAACAAAATACGACAAGTGAAATGCCACTATATTAAAAAAAAATGTTGTAGACAAATACCTGGAATAATCATTGCCAACATCATGCAATTCTTCTTTATTAACAACCATGAACGAATGTTATTGTTTATGACAAAAATAGGCCACAACGAGTAAATAGATTTCTACTCTGCATATGGATTGACACCATCTGATGCCAAAGAAATCCTAACATTACAAGGTTCTTCTTTTAAGTGTGATCATTTGTCCTCCATATCTCTAAATGCATAACCATCTGCAGGTATTCGAAGAATGTCATCTTGACTTATATTATGTGCATGGTAATCCATAAATTGTGCTATGTTTTTGCACCTGAACAATCATTGCAAATGTGGAATAATGGAATTATAATGAAGAACCTTGCAGGGAACCTTTTTTGTTACTTTATCTGTTTGATTTCTACTGATATGACATTCTGGACATTCTATTTCAAATTCATGTTGTTTATAATATATGATAAGGCCATCGGGGCATGCATCAATTTCTTCATGCTTCATTCCAATTTATTTCATGATGACAGATAAATATTGATATGTGCAAGGTAAAATATTTGGCAACGGTAACAAAAATTCACCTATTAAGCTACAACAAATTAAAGTAAAAAATAGTTAATAAAATATATAAATAATATTAATGAAACATGTTTCATTTGTATTAATTTTACTTATGAATTAAGAATGAAATTATCAAAGGATCAAAGATAACATTTATCATGATCATACGTATATGATGGAATATATTACATACCTTAACATCTGTGTGACTGATATGTTTGAAAGAACATTCATAACCTTCAAGTTCATTATAAACAATATAGTAGAGACAAAATTTGTGTTGGAGCCTTCATAAAGGGGTTTGTATTCCTTCTCATGAAGAAGTAAGTCATGAACATCATCAAATTCATCATTTTCATTATCATCATCGACATCATCCATTCTAGCTTTAAATGTATCGTGGATCAATGTATTTGTACTATCATCTTCAACTATGTCATCACTGTGATCATCTTCTTCAATATGATCATTAACTTGTTCTTCATTATTCATAGCTCCATGGTCCATCGGTGCTTGTTCTGAAATCATGTCCTCTAGGCGATATGTCGTAGGATGTCTTTCCTTTATAATTAAATGAAACCATCAAGAGATATTATTTAATATAAGAAATATTAAAATGATACATACATTTACAAAACCAATCAATATAAAGACATTTATAATGAAAAAATTACTAATGGACAATAGTCATGTCCCCCCTTAGAATGTCCATATTCCCTACAATGTATTTTGGTTGTTGCGATATTTATTCTTCTCCTTTAAAGCCACTGCATTGACTACATGGAAAATATCATTTCCCATCACCCTTTCTTTTAGTCCATCCCACAATCTAACAATAAATTCATGATTTTGGTCGTGTGGAATAGGAATATTGTTATGTTCTGACATTTTTTGATACCAAGCTTGACTGCTGATTATCGATCTTAAAAAATCAAGGTCCACAATTCACTATTTTTAATCACAGTAACAATTGAAATAATTGTGGCTTTTTGTATGTAAAATAGTCTGTGTGCATATTATAACTTCCATAAACCGTCAGTTCTATAACAAACATGTCGAAATATCCCTATTATATAGTTTCTAAAAATAACTTCTCATCGGTATTCTGAAAAAATTAAGATTTTGGCAGTTGTAATTTTGTCATCAGATTACCGTTGACTGTAGTCGAATATCTGACGAGTGTGATAATGAGCAGAGACACTCATGTGAAATAAGTGGTTTATATGAGCAATAATACATTCAAATGAGATGAATGGCCTAGATGATAATATAGATAAGTAGGAATACATTCATATGAGATGAATGGCCTAGATGATATTATATATAAGTAGGAATATATTCATATGAGATGAATAAACCAAATGATCATCCGGATGATAAAGAGAGACATTCATGTGAAATGAATGATTCTGATGACTAGTATAGGTACTATACAGGTACAAATACAGTACATACGAGTAACAGTGGTTAAAAATTATCCATGGGAATCCATGGTGATGGATAATGATACATTCACTCATATAAATAGCAATTTTGGGTATTGATGAATGGTCCAGATGATGCAGTACTGAAGGACATTGTCACCAAGATAGTGAATTGGCACATAATGTCTCCCTTGTTGAGAGGGATTGTTGATCCATATTTATGTGATAATGAAATTAAAGAACATATATAGAATCATAAACACTGACATGTTGCAAGGAAAACAAATATAGTAAACAATATTCTATTAAATGGTGAAAATGGAACACACTATAAATACAACAACTAGAATGGTGGTAGCTATCACTGAGAAGAGATGTGGCTTCTATTCTCATCCATGCCAAGTTGAATACAAAATGAGGCCAAAAGGGCCTATTTACAATAAAAATGAGGGGGAGAACCCTAAACATCCAAAACATAACCATATAATATGAACCGTCATAAATTTTGTGGCCCCAAGGTTGTTAGTTGAACAATCAACTTCTCGGGGTCATAACTTTTACATACGATCTCTGATTTGGGTGCTCAATATCCCATTGGATAGGTCTATATGATATTTNATTAAAATGCATGTCATTGGAAACCATATATCCCCCCCCCCCCAAATCGCCAAAAAATGTCGTTTAGGGCCTTAAATGTCCCTAGAAGTTTGGGACTCGAAAAATCGTAGAAAAAATACTAAGAAACTGCCAAAATGGACAATTGTTTTGAGCCAATGCAATAGGTGGGTGGCCACTGATATCCATCTAGATCAATCCTCCCCCCTTAGGAAACAATGGTCTCAATTACGTCAAATCATGTATCATATCTCCAAATTTGTGTTGAGTTGGTCTCCTGGTGTAACATTCGTTGAAATGAAAAGGTTTCCTTTCTTTAACATCTCGAGAGGTCTATAAGATGCATTGGAGCTATTCAAATTTTTTTGTTTTCATGTTATCCTTTGTCTGAACAACTCTAGATGATGTCTTTCCATATGAGAACCTTGAATGTGTGGCCTTGTACTGTAGAGGTACTTGAATGGGTGAGGGAACACTGAATTTGTGTCCTTGTTGTTTCTTCTGAGAAGAGGGACCCTATATAGAGGGTCTAGAGGTCTACGTGATCTAATTTTCTCCTTCAGAGGTAATTGTGAAGAGGGATAATTTCCCGATGTGGGATATTATCTTCTTTCCCCATGAGAGTGTGGAAGGTGCAACTGTCTCTGGTATCCGATAGAGTTGTCCTCCCAAAGTGACAATGACACTCATTTCACATGAGTGTCTCTGCTCATTATCACATTATGCCATTATAATACAAAATGAGGTCAAAAGGGAATATTTATAATAAATATGAGGGGGGGAACCCTAAACTTCCAAAACATAACCCTATAATATGAACAATCATTCGGGGTCATAACTTTTGCATACAATCTCCAATTTGGGTGCTCGATAGCCCGTTGGAAAGGTCTATCCGAGATTTAAATATTTAAAATAAATTAAAATTCAGATAATTGGAAACCATCTCCCATGACCATTCCTCCCTCCAAGCCCTTCCACCTCACCCGAATCACCAAAAAGCATTGTTTAGAGCTTCAAAACGGCCCCAGAAGTTTGGGACCCGAAAAACCGTAGAAAAAATACTAGGAGACTTCCAAAATGGGAAATTGTTTTGAGTCAATGGAATAGGTAGGTGGCCACCAATATCCATCTAGATTAACCCTACCCCCTTAGGAAACAATTGTCCCCATTGCGTCAAATCATGTATCATTTCTCGAACTATGTGTTGAATTGGTCTCCGGGTGTGACATTCATTGAAATAAAAAGGATTCCTTTATTTGAATGTTGAGAGGTATGTAAGATGCGCTAGAGATATTCAACAAATTTTGTTGTTGTGTTATTATTTGTCTGAACTGGTCCGAATGATGTATTTATGGATGAACACCTTAAATGTGTGGCTTTGTACTGTAAAGGTACTTGAATGACCGAGGGAACACTGAATTTGTAATATTATTGTTTCTTCTTAGTAGAGGGACCCTATATAGAGGGTCTGGAGGTCTATGTTATATTATTTTCTCCTTCATAGGAAATTGTGAAGAGGGATAATCTCCCAGTGTGGGAGATTATCTTCTTTCCCTACAAGAGTGTGGCAAGTGTAACTTTCTCTAGTATCTGATAGGGTTGTCCTCCCAAAGTGACAATGGCACTACGAGGTCTTGATTCATATACAACATGAAGCTTCCACATATATGGTTGTCCTAAAAGAACATCACATACTTCAAGTGGAGCCACATCACGTCATAGTACCTCATCTTTGAGAGGCTTGATTCCATATGGTAAGTGTTGGCAGGGGTATTGGGTCAGTGAGTTATGCAACACTGCGAAGGCTGCGCAAGCTCACAGGCCATCGCGAAGGACCACAACAACATGATAAATGGAAGAATAACCATTTTGGGAATTATTTATGTAATTTTGGTACCGATTGACCACATTTTGTGGATATAGGTCACTAGTTTGTTAGAAGTTAGTTAGAAGTGGACCTTGGATGTAAAGGCGCAAGCCTATATATAGAGC
>LPNX010965079.1:336158-375122 GCA_001517045.1 Pseudotsuga menziesii | reverse complement strand
AAGAGAAAAATGGTCTATGGACTAGGTTCCTATGCATTGATTGTAGGATACCTATTGGCACAAGACCAACATTCATCTAATGCAATAATCAATTGGCATAATTATAATGCATAATTGTATTAGCCTCCATGACCATAGTTGGCTAGTGGAGGCCAAGATCGAGCATAATGTATGATTCTATGAGTTTATTAGTTTGTCAAGATTGAGGTTCCCACATGTCCGTTGGACCATTAAGGGATGAGATAACAAGTGGAGTCCCCACTTTCCTTGAATCTAGTCAGTGTAGTTGTGTTTCACTGACACCTTCCTGTTGTGACTTGTGAGTCTACGTGTTATGTTGTTGATAATGCGATTCATGTTATTTGACTAATGTAGTTATTCTTTTATTTTGACAATATTCTATAAATCAGTGAAAGATTCACTAGCTTTTACAATTTTTTATAATGAAGTTAAATATTCTCCAAGTTTTTACAACATTATATAATAAAATGAAAGATTCGCGACGATTTTACAACATTATATAATAAAATGAAAGATTCGCCAAGATTTTACAATATTATATAATAAAATGAAAGATTCGCCAAAATTTTACAACATTATATAATAAAATGAAAGATTAGCCAATTTTTTTATATATACATATTATATTATTAATAAAATCGCCTTCAAATTTTCCTATATATCGGAGAGATTCGCCCAATTTTTATACATATAAATTTAGGGGGGGTTCTTAAAATCATCCCTGACTGTGTTAACTAATCCTTTACCCAACAATCAAAATATGAACTCAAGGACCATTGATCCTAGTTGTGTATCGGGTGGAAATCAAAACTCACTGGAGGCCGCTAGTGTTCATGGATGCATCAACATGATGAGTGCTGCTAAGGTTGTGACCCATATGAAATACTATGGTTTTTCATAACCAGACCTTGGGAAAGAATGTTCCCCACCTGAGAACCCTTTGCGAATTGAAAAGCCTATGGATAAACCTCAAGCTCCACCTCACATTCCTAAGGGAGTATTAAAGCAGTCGAGACACAATCCCAATTCCCGAGCCACCCAGAACTATTCAGTTATTGAGGATTTGGGCCAGACTCCTTATGCGATGTCCATGTTAAAAGTGCTTCATAGTTGTCCTCTATAGAGGAAAGCTTTGTTATCTACTCTTAGGGTCCATGATGACAACTCTTCCACTATGATCAAATTTGAAACCATGGGAGTACAGCCTTGCTTGCCTTACTATGTGTCCCTTTTGATTCATGTAGAGTGTCTTAGCAACACCATCAAGCGCACTATCATTGATGAAGGCACTGTCACTTCCGTGATGTCTTTGTCTTGTTGGAAGGGATTAGGTTCTCCCAAGTTGTCTCAATCTGCTAATATGTTGACAACTTTTGATGGTAGATCATTTCAACCACATGGAATCCTTCCTTTCTTAAAAGTCCAATTGGGAGGGAATACCATCGCAATCAAGGTCGAGGTGGTTGATGCACCCCTTGACTACAATCTTTTGCTAGGTCAGAATTGGATGTATAGTATGCAAGCCGTAGCTTCTTCCCTCTTTCGAGTGATATGCTTTCCGTTTAATGGGAAGATTGTTACGATTGATCAAATGTCATTACAAAATCTGAGTGTCAATGCATCATTGGGTGCTTCTATCCCAATTATGGATCATTCTCATTGGACAACTGGGAGTGTGGGCGTAGGTATGTATCCTTCTATTATGGGAACCTTTAATTGTCCTGCACCCATTTTTATGATGGGGTCTTGTTTTGGTGGGGCTTCATCCTCATTGAATTCGATGTCCTTTTGCACTACCCATATGGAAGATCCTTGTATTCTTCCTTCACTGAGTACTTTGAGTGTGCCCACTGAGACTAACATGTCGTTTCCTGCAACGATGGTGGCTTATTAAGCAAATTTTGATCAGGTTGCAGATCCTAGTCTTTCCTCTTTACGGATAGAGGAGGAGCACCCGTATGTGCTACCGACATGGGAAGTAGAGTCTTCTCACTCACATGATTGCCTCGATGATGTTTTTCCATCAGATGAAGCTATCCTTGAGGCCATGTTGGGAATTGAGAAACATTGGGATGGATTTCATCATCGATCATGTTTTCTTCCTAAGCTTGATCGTATGGAGTGTGATGACTTTAGGGATATTCTTAGCGAGAATATTGGTAGCCCCGTGGTTCCATTAAGATCTCCTGGTTCGATGGCTGATGGAAACATGGCTAACGTGTCACCAACTATTCCTATCAATATTTCTCACGATCCTGGAAAGGTTGAGAATGCCTACATTGGGGAAGATTGTTCCCCTGCTAATATCAAGGAGTATACCGCAATGTTTAAAGAGTTTTGTGACATCTTTGCATGGTCATATGATGAGATTCTAGGTATTAACCCTCGTATTGTCGAACATGAGATCAAAACCTATCCGGATGTGAAGCCTGTTCGACAACATTTGCGTGCAGTGAATCCCAGAAAATCACCCACCATTAAGGATGATATAGAAAAACTTTTGAAAGCTGGTTTTATCTATCCCCTTCCCTTGATGGAGTGGGTTTCAAATCCTGTTTCGGTAGATAAGAAGTAGGGAGACATCCATATATGCACTGATTTTCGTGACTTAAATCGCACATGTCCTAGGATAATTTCCCCACACCATTTATTGATTAGATTTTGGATGAGTGTGTCGAGAGTGAGGTGTTTTCTTTTATGGACGGTTTCTTTAGATATAATCAGATTTAGATTAATCCTGAGGATCAACATAAGACCGAATTTATTTGTCCTTGGGGTAATTTTGCATATTAGAATATGCCTTTCAGCCTTAAAAATGTCGGAGCTACATTTCAGTGGGCTATGACCTTAATTTTTCATCATCTCAAGACGATTATCGAAGTATATTTGGATGATCTTGCTACCCACTCTCATTTGAGAGTGCGTCATCGATATTGTTTGAGATTATTATTTGAAATATGTCATCATTACCAGGTTCGTTTAAATCCTCATAAGTGCATATTTTGCATGACCGTTGGTCACTTGCTAGGATTCATCGTGTCCAAGGAGGGTATAAGAGTTGATCCCTTAAAGGTTGAGGCAATACTTCAATTATCTCCCCCGCGTAATATTAGACGTCTTTAGTGTTTGCAAGGCATGGGAAACTTCTTGCAGAGATTTGTGGTTAATTTTTCCAATTTGACTAAAGGCTTTATGCGTCTTTTGAATAAGGACACTCCTTTTTACTGGGATGATCGAGCCCAGGATTCCTTTGATGCTCTGAAGCAACCCTTAGCAATGACCCCCATGCTTAGTCCACCCGACTATAGCTGTGATTTCTTGATTTATGTGGCCACGTCCATGGAGACGATTGCTATAGTTTTGGTTCAGGAGGATGAGGAGCTACATGAGTATGTCATATATTATTTGATCCAAAACATTATAGATGTAGAACTTTGCTATTCCCATGTGGAGAAGCTATCCTTGGCTACCGTTCATGCAGATCAGTGGTTGAGACACTACATTCTCCTTCGCCAAACCTTGGTCATAGCTCATATCAATCCATTTCAGTTTGTCGTCACTAGAAGGATGATTGGGGGAAATACAATAAATGGATTGTCATTTTGCAAGAGTTTGATCTTGATTTCGTTTCGGTGAAATTGAAGAAAGCATTGATCTTTGCGGAGCTCATTTCCGATTTTCCAAGTTTGGAGGAGGAGTAAGTTTATGAGGATACTTTTGTCGATGAGAATATTTTCCTTATCTCAACTTTGGACCCATGGTACAGGGATATCATTGTATATTTGCAAACATTGAAGGTCCCTACTCACCTTTCATAGGATGAGCGACGACGATTATGTCATGTAGCTAAGAACTACCTTATAGTGGATAACACTTTGTAACACCATGGGGTAGATTCCATTTTGAGTCATTGTTTAACCCATGATGAGCCTAAGAGCAGGATATTTTTGGCTGTCCATATTCAAATATTACGTTAATGTGGTCAAGAAGTGCCACCCTTGCCAGGTGTTTGCACGCAATAAGCCCTCGCATCCAGCCTCGTTACATCCTATTGTCACCGCCGGTCCCTTTACCAAGTGGGGGCATGACTTTATGGATTTAAACCCAACTTCAGCTGGGGGGCATCATCACATTATTGTGGCTGTCGATTATTTCACAAAATGGGTAGAGGCTATGCCCACAATTAAATCCGACAGTGAGATAGTTGCGCATTTTGTTTTCAACCAGATTATCACCTAGTTTGGCATTCTGAAAGAGCTTGTCACTGACCATGGTAGGAACTTTCAGAATAAAATGATGGAAGAGTTGGCTTACAAGTTAGGGTATAAGCAAGAACATTCATCTTCTTACTACCTTCAGGTGAATGGACAAGTTGAAGTAGTGAATAAATCACTTAAGTCTATTGTCCAATGAACCATCACACGAGGCAAGACCAATTGGCATATTATGTTGTATCCTACTTTGTGGGCCTATAGAACCACTGTTAAGACTGCCATCAGTTTCTCTCCATATCAACTTGTGCATGGGGTGGAGTCAGTTTTACTGGTTGAATGTGAAATCCCTTCTCTGAAGCTAGCTGTAGAGCTTTTACTGGACACTTATGCATTAAATGAATGTTTGGTCCACTTAGAGCAGCTTGATGAGTAGCGTCAAGATGCCTTGGTGGCTCTAGAGGTTGACAAGCATCGCATCAAGGTCCAGTATGATAAGTCTATCCGTCCAAGGAGGTTTAATGAGGGAGACTTGGTTCTTTTGTGGGATCAAGCGAAGGAACCCTTGGGGGTGGGGAAATTTAATCCCATCTGGAATGGTCCTTATGTAGTTAAATGAGTCTTAGAGAAAGGCAGTTATGAGTTGGTTTATTATGAAGGGACAGCCTTGGCGGAGCCTAGAAATGGGCTCTATCTCAAAAAATACTATGCATGATCTTCAGCCAGGGCTGATTTTTGTATATTATTGTACAGTTTTTGAAGTGCATAGTTAGGTTTTCTTATGGTGATCGAGTTTGTTCATTAGCTTTCATTTCTTATGGTAGATGTCGATGGAGTCTTTCGTTTACATAGGATTCGTTGATGGTGCTAGCCGCCACACTCAAAACTCAGCTTCGACTGCTTAGGTGATTTATGCTCCTACAGGTCAAGTATTGTTTTCAGGAGGCATATGTTTACAACCTTCTTTGAACAATGTTGTCGAATATAGTGCCATTATTGAGTTATTGTGTGATGCCATTTCACATGGTGTTCATTCTCTTGAGGTACGTCTTGATTCACAGTTAGTGGTTTCATAGCTTAATGGATTGTATCATATTAGGGATCTGACATTATTATAAAGATTCTTATGTGTGAGATTGCTAGAATGACAATTTGAGAATATAACATACATTCATGTTCCAAGAGTTTTTAATCAAGTTGCTGACTCATATCCTAACTATGTGTTAGATTGGAATTTGTTTCATAAACTATAAGTATATCACGAACATACATTTTACACACATGTAAATATAAATAAAGTCGATCATCATAAAAAAATTTCATTAATATCCAAAAAGTGACGTCATAATACATAAGTGTCATATACAAAATTGGGGATTCCGAGCCACCAAAATATAATACACGGTCATACATAAATGAATACACTCAGGTCTCTAAGCCTGAGGAGGGGGGGGGTTCTGATCATGATATAGCACTACGGCTCTAGCTAGCCATCAAAAGAGTGAAACCCATGCTCGTGGTACACCAACCACCTGACGCTGCATGGCCTTAGGCAAGTACTCAACTTGTGCCATGGGTACCCTGTGTGTCAAGTGAATGAAGTTCATGTGGATGATTTGGAGCGTTTGCTCCGCATCCGCACCCATGATATCGTCTCCTCTTCCCCTCCGTCGATGATGAGGGAATCCTTCTCGTCGTCATGTTCCTACATCTGCATACACATGATATATTGTCACTATGTGTCATCACACCAAAAATATATCTTTTGAGTCAATATATCAAAAAACACAAAAAAATTAAATAATTCAAAAATTAAAAAGTGGGTTTGGGATTCTTTACCTATGTCGCCATAATCTGCTCCCGGTGGTAGCGGCATATTTGGATCTTCATGGAATTCTATCCCTGCATAGGGGTAGTTGTCTATGGCGAAAATTTGTCTCTGCCACCATGGAAAGAAGTCTCTTGGATAGTGGTTAGCCACCCTACCTCCACCTAGTCTGCGCATAACATTTACCCAATGTCATTGGGATGGATCCAGAACTCCATGTGGAACAATGTCCACTCTAGGGCTTAGCCCTGGCACCCACTTAAAGAAGAACGTGCTCAGTATGCTGTTGAACCCAAAGTTCCGCACCCTACCCATCTTGTAGTCACTGAGCTGTTGTTTCATGTTGCTCAACAACTTCATGCTCCATTCATACACCATAGGTCTCATACACTCCACCGCATAGAACATCATTAGCCACGAGGCTTGGTGGAGGGAAACTAACCCAAAAATCCTGCCCAATGCCAAAAATATGGCCTTCAGTCCCAGAATCTGGATATATTTTGTTGGGATTTGACTCCCAACCTTTTCCATCTCCGGAAAGAAGTGCATAGTTATTTACTCATCAATAGTCAACCCGCCTCTTGTCCCACAAGATCAGAGATTCAACATCTCCCCTCGTCGGGACAAACCAGTGATAAAGTATATGTCTTCAACCTCAATGTTAAGTGACATCATGTCAATCTAAAATGTCTCAAATTCTGGATCCCAGTAATCCACCAATAGCTAGAGTAGTCTTGTTTTGGCCCTCAGGCTGCCAGGTTGGCCATTCCTCAGTTGTCTTGACTTTGCATGTCGGTCATTCTTGATGCTATGACTGGTTCATGCACATCTTGTTTGAGTCCTTCCAAATTATACAGTGTTGCTGAGTACCTCATGTTGGTTGATAGGGGATGCCTTAATTCCCTCCTTCCAGTGGATTCCATCCCATCGACTTCAGATCATTTATTCTGGGATAGGAGTCTAGAGTGATTTGAGTGCCTTGAGACTTATAGTCATCAGTGGTATGTTCTCTCACCATCGAAATTTTTGGGAATACATCAATGTCCCATGATCAATGGATTCTTCCAAGTGTTCGACCTGAACACATTTATTCGCACTTGTTAGATTGCACTCTAGTACCTTGATTCCCATTTTCATTATCGGTGGGTGATCTCGCATCTGTTAACGGTATGTATCAATGAATGATAATCAGACGATGGACTACTATGTTCGACCTCGACACCTCTATTCACATAGTAGGACATGTACTTGTAGTGGTTTGTGTATAAGACTTTCCGGATTAATGGCATTTCCTATATTCTACGTCCCTGATTGTGCCAGTGTTCATGAGATTTCAGCTCTCGTGACTTGATTCCAGTGTATGTCAGATATCTTCATCCATTGTGGAGATCTTGATCCATGGTATATATTTAGATTTCATGGAGATATTGGTCCTTTGTATATCTTCATCATGAATATTCTAATCTATTATATATTGTATGTGGCGATGACCACACATGTCCCAATTTGTATATGATGCCTATTCATGGCCATTGTACTCTTAGGTATCCAGGACTGCTATATGTATTTGTAGTCATGTGCAGAGTTTGATTATTGTATTATACTATTGGATGGCTGGTTCTTCCACCTGGCTCTACATCACTCCACTTCTGGGATTGATTTATAATGTATTTCGGCCATCATGCTACCCCTCTGACCTCACACATTAGGGGGAATCTGTTATAGCTGATTTTACTACACATATTTGATCACACATTTATGGCCTTCCCTGTCCATCTACAGAATCTTTGGACCCCATGGACTATTTTTGTACCTTTGATGTTTCCAAAAAAAAATATTTATATGTTTTTATCAATTTTTAAATATAATAATTTTGTTAGCCCCCACGGGTGTGGCTCATTGGTGGTTCCGTTGTAAGCAAGTTGTTGTAAATTGGAGTTCACAAGATCAATCCCACTTGGGTTTAATCGTGTCCCATGTATTGCGGTGGGTGTGGGGCACCTAGGTTTATAGTGGTAGCGGCAATGGATCCCTGGACCCCATGTCACGCGAGCACCAACCTAGCCCCAGTTGCCGATTCCCCTAGTAAAAAAAAATATAATAATTTAGATTTTGTTAAACACATTTTTATATATAGATTTATTTTTTATATTTTTTAAATAAAAAAAATATATTTATATTTTCTATTAATTTTCAAATATAATAATTTAAATAAAATATTTATTTTTAAACATATATTTATATATACTTTTGTTTTCCATTTTTAGTTATAGAATATTAAAACCTATAAATACTTTTGTTAAATGCAATGTAACATGATTTTTTTTTGTAATTTGCAAATATAATTACTCACTATTTTATGTATGTGTGTTTCTATATATGAATCAATGGTATTGAAAAGCAACTAAAAATTTTCAAATTCTTTTTTGTTGTATGGGTATGATTGTTAATATTTACAAAAACAAAGGTTATGATAATCAAATCTAAAAAGATCACTTGTGTTAATTTCATGTATGGCAATAACAATTTGAAAGAATTATATCCATACAAATATCTTAAAATTGATCTACGCCACTAACTTAACTAGAACTATAGCATTGAGAAAATGATAAATGGAGGTTGGAAATATTGTTATGGACTTGAAAATAGTTGTAAATTAGTATACCTTTATCTATGGGATAACAATAAATTCTTCTTTGAGACTCTTTCACTCATCTTATCTTATACGGTTATGAAGTTTGGGGATGTGGCATCTTTAGAGAATCCTCGAGAAAGATAGAGAAAATGCAAGTTATTTGATAACTTATCATCTCAAAATTCAAGGCAATAAACCATATCATATCCTCCTCATACAAGTTAGTATCTCCCCCATTGAGAACATAGCTATGACTGAGTAACTAATTTATAAGAGTGAGGTAAAAACCATGGAAGACAAGAGGCTTCCTAAGATTCCTTCAAGATTTAATCAACACCACATGTAGGTCAATCAAGGTTGGCATAAATATGTCAAATATTAGCTAAATCATCGAGGAATCAAGGAATAGGTTACTTTACATAATAATTATAATATTGAAATTTTTTTCTTAACTATAAACTTAAAGAGAAATTTTGGTGTAATTAAGAATTAAAGGATAAGAAAAATTTATGATACTATAAGGAGGTGATCAATCATAATCTAGAAGATAAAAATTATGTCTCTATTTTAACTAGCATAAAGAATAAAACCAATATTGGTGTGAAACTAAGAACAAATATTGTTATCTCCATACTAAAACAAGACATCGAAGAATTTCTAAAATGTCATGGGTTGAAATAATTTCTCATCCTTGTGACATTAAGAGGTTTGAAAATGAAAAACACTTTATTTTGCATACACTAATATTAGATCACAATTTCAAAATTTTTATAACAATATCGACCTTCGTAACTTTTTACTTTATCAAAACTATGGGGGTCTAGAAATTATCTTGTTAAGTATTTCAAGCATAAAAATAAAATCATAAAGAAAACCAAAGTTGATCTTAGTGGATGTAACATCTTTTGAAATAATCATGTTCACCATACATTTCTATCATCTTAATCCATTGGAATTAGTTGAACAACTGTGTTGTTACATTATTAGATTACGAGTAGACTAGTTAAAAAGAACATTTTTTGTTATTCTAATTGAAATTAAAGAAAAAGTTACAATTTTATACAAAGTGTTTGCTATACATTTTTCACCATTCTTTAACAAAAACAAATATGACGAAATTGAAAGAAAACATTTTTTCATGTTGACTAACAAAATAAGATCTAACAACTTCCTTATCACATCATTCACATACATATATACCATCCATTACTAAAAAAGTTGAATATTGGCTTTTACACTAATAGACAAAACTGAGACAAACTTATGATTAGTCTAGCTTATTAAGCATGGACTTTTGAAATTTCTTATATTCCTTTTAAAAATATGTTGGGACCTTAACACGTTCTCTGGATTGCTTTCCTTCTATCTATCCACCTGATCATGAAAGTATTGCGCTCCTCTAATCAACTATCATCCTTTCCAAGTTATCCATGAAGGGTAGAGTTACAATAACCTAGGTTTTAGCTTAGTATCACATATTAAATATAAAGTATCATAGATTATGTTATGATTCCCATATAGTTATCTCCCTAATTAATATGGTTATTTTATCTAAGCTATACTCGTATTAGTTATACAAGGCTATTAGTTAAGCTTATGAGATATATGGCATCACACTAGTGGTGGAATCAGAGCTTAACATAACTAGGGTAGAAGTAATGCACATAGTTTTAATAGTTATACTTAACACGCTATATATTATGGAGAAATCATGAAAATATTGTGCACCTCTAATCAACTAGCATCATTTTTTAGTTATCCATGAAACGTAGAGTTACAATAACCTAGGTTTTAGCTTAGTATCACATATTCAATATAAAGTATCATGATCAGTGTTGTATTATCGTGAGCATATTGTTAATCGTGTTGTAAGTTCATTGTTTTGTTACTAAGTATCCTTGTACACAAAATATTATACGTAAATTCCCTTTCTCTTAGAGAATACACGGTTATCATCCAAATCTCCCTTACAGTCGATATTGGAATGCAGATGGATTTTGGGCCAAGATATTGAATTGATATCTCCTGGATCGATCTATATTGTCAGGACCCAGAAATGAAAGGAATTAGTTAGTAGGAAAAGATTCTTCGACTCAGTGGGCCAAGGATCAAACCACCCAAATACAATTTTTTCCCTCCCAAATGGACGAGCTATAAAGAGACTATGATATGAAGTGATATGTGCACACCCTTACATGTAATCAATTGTTTAAGAAACCTAACCATGGAAAGATAATTTCACTTCGGGTCTAGTTCATAAAATTATCTATTTCCACAATATATGAATAATATATTAACATGAAATCATATTTGTAATGTGTGAAATCGTCTTGATGATCAGAATACTTTAGGTTGTTTAAGCAATTGGAAATTTTTTTTATTTGAAACAATATAATTTAGCATATTAAATGAGACAAGGTTGAACCTACAAAATGATTTATTGGAAATGGTAAACAATGGTTACTACCATAAAACATGGAAATAAAGAAGTTATAACCAGCATAGATCCAAATCCTAGGCTCTATCAAGCGCCGAGAGGGATCAAATCTCTTGAGGTGCTAACCTCTTCTTAAGAATTGCACTTAATTTTATTCATGGACTTATTGAAAATATGTTAGTGTTATTCATGTCATTGTTAATTTTAGATTTTCCATAGTTATATAACTACTATTTTAACTCTATCTATTTTAACTTTTTTGAATTTAAAAAAACATATTCATAATTAAAAAAAAAAACAAAATCTTCTATACTCAAAGTAAATACTGCTTTTATATATATGAGTTATAGAAATATATTTACTACTTATATATATATGAGCTTTGGTAAATTAAATTATTAAAATGTGGAAAATGAATCACAACAAATTTCCAGCTTATGGTTGTGTGAGCAATTGTTGTTTTATGATATCAATAATAATGCATTCATCTGCTATTAATATAGGTCGTGTGAGAGGATTTACTCAATTGTAGGATGTACCTATGTGTTTTTGGGAGCCCGTGAATTCGTATAATGCGCAAGATTGGAGGAATAACAGGCCATATCTTACTGCAACCGTGTTCAGACAATGGTGAATGTATGTACGGATGTGTTTCTAACCACAACTAAGCCAATCAATAATTTCAAGGGAAATTTATAGATGTTTTATTAAATTGTGTTTAGCTATATTCTTTAAACGGATCATATACAAAAAGATCTCAAATCGTAACCATGACTAAAATGTTAGAGAATAAAATGAATAAACTTACCATAGTAAAAATGAAGTTGAATAGTGCACCTTCTTGCTTCTCTATTGACATAGAGTTAACCATTTTCACAATGAAAAGAAGATGCTCAATACCTCCAAACCAATGAGATGCAACAGCAATGCGAGAATAAACATTTTTTGAGAAACTTCCCTCAAAATAAAGTCATTATAATACACCCTATATATGTGGACGTGATCCTATCTTCCCTCTTGCAAAATAAGGCGATATTATATCTGTACAATTTTAACTGCAAAAGGATTCGAACTTGAATTTTTTCCAAAAGATTCAAACAACACCATCTGCAAATAATCTATCTTTGCTTCATTAGGAATGCTGAAATCTTCATGCTCCCAGGATGATGAAAAATTCGAATATTTATCTAAGTACTTCCCATCAAATTCACCATTCTCGGCTGTCTTCTGTAACACGTTTGTTATATCTTCCCAGCTGTTAAATTTTCTGCCCAAATCGATATGATTGCTAGCGGGTTCACGTTCGACATCATTTCGTTTGGATCTTGCGTGTGAAATGCCCTTGAATCTGCCTCTGGCCTTCAATAAAATGGTTGACTATCAACTCACGACAATTCAAAACTGGAATTGTAAAATAAAACAGTTGACTGGAAAATTCAAAATTGGACAATACATACGAATTCTAAAAATGAGACATTCACTACAAAATCTGTGAAAGTTACTCTCTTACATAAGAGTTTGACTTAACGCCATTAGCCTATTGAGATATTCTTAAGATCGATTGGAATCTCATTCAACATAGTACAAATAAGATCTGTCATTATTAGCTACCCAGCCATGACACCCACACAGGGCTCAAGCATAAGAATTTTACAAACCATGACACCGACAGAGTGGTCAAGAATAAGATTTTTATTTTCTTAGTGTTACGAGCTTCCCTGCCTACTTCCAAAACAAAACGTGGGATTGAAGGGACTCGATAAGACAGCGCATGCTCACGAAACTACCTAATGCTTATCAGCGAAGAGCCAATTCGAAACCTATATACACAGCACAATCTCAATACGAACCATTGCCAAATAGAATAATCTGAATACCATGGGCATAAACATATGATTTCGTTGGTCAATTCAGAGATTGAATTTACTTCGTTGGAATTCTTCTGTACTTCCCAGAACTTATCTTCAGATTAGCTGGAAATCTGGTTATAAGTGGCATTGGTGCAGTTGATCAGAAGCTGAAGGGAATCTACAATCCAGAAACGAGAAGGCAATTTTATATCTTAGAAGCTGATCAAAACTCTCATCTTCGAAAGAATCAGAGCTATTAAAATCCCCTCATTCTCCATGATCGACTGTTCTCAAACATTAGCAGGGATTATGACAAATTCCAACATGGCTGAAGTTGCACCCAAGTCTAGATCAGAATCTGCGATGCTGGCTGCCAATTCCGACTCTTACTCTGCTACAAATGATGAACGAAGATCAAGGAAATATTTGCAGCATAAGAATATTATCGCTCCAAAGATACGTGTTGTGTATGTTTATGAACCCAAGATTATCAAAACGGACCCACAAAACTTTCGTTCTCTTGTTCAGAAACTCACCGGGAAGCCTACAAAAGAGAAGCAGAGGCACACAAATTCCAAGAGTCCATCTTCTGAGCTAATCTCTGCGGAAACTTGTACAGAAAATCTTGAAGTTGATACTTTTTATAGCAATTATCAGCTGCCTACCGGGGAAAACACAAGTAGACATTCTTCGACTACGAATTGCTTTAGCTACTAATGGAATCCATGACAGAGACATGTTTTCCCCGGTCCTAAGGATCATGGATTACTGCATAATATTCATCTGGTTAGGAACAATTCTCCATTTTGTAATATGTATTTTTAGATCAGAGTTTACCGATCTGCATGAGAATGGCTAAAAGATCTCTCCCATAATATTCGCTTTCACTATTTTTTTTGCAGACATGTTAGTAAAGTTACATCACATTACAAGATCTCTCCCATAATATTCACTTTCACTATTATTTTTTGCCCACATGTTAGTAACGTTACATCAGGTGACAAGATCTCCCCCATAATATTCACTTTCACTATTATTTTTTGCCGACATGTTAGTAACGTTACATCACGTGACAAGATCTCCCCCATAATATTCACTTTCACTATTATTTTTTGCCGACATGTTAGTAATGTTACATCACGTTACATCACGTGACAAGATCTCCCCCATACTGGGCTGTAGAGCGCCTCTCGGCGCAATAATCTATCTTAAAAGAATAAGTATAAACTGCATGTATCTATAACCCCATCTAGATACATGTAACAAATATGAGTTATACAATGATCCTGACTGACAAATCTCAAGCATGTATTACCTTATGAGACAATAATGATAATTTGATTGAATATAATTAAAATCATAAAAGCATTTCCCATATTACAATAAAGATAATAGGAAACATAAATAAATGCATGTATTGTTCTCTTCATGTCGACTAAATTTTTTGCTATAAGTGCATGGGAACCAGGTGCATCGTCCCATCCCAGGCTCCTCACAGAATTCCATGTTCAAACTTTTCTGGCGATAATTTTGTAGGGGAATTTTCAATTGTTTAATGAGTTTGTATCCACCACTAGAATTTGGAATTACATTTCTTGTCCATTATTGGAGGCCACACTCTCAACGGTCATCGCTGTTAGGTAGTGTTAATTGGCTAATGAGTCCTAATGAAATTATAGAAACATGACCAAATATCTAGGAACCAACTTGGAAATTAAATAGTTTAATTAAGATTTTGTGTCTGTGAAAGATTTTCTCATTCTAAGTTGGGGATCTGAAATCAATTAAGCATTCAACAATGTTGGATTGGGTGACCAACAGTGTTCCACTAAATGCTAAGCAAAGTGGTGATGGAGAAAATATGATTATTATCAACTTCAGGGATGCTTGAATTAACTTGGATTCTACTGTAGAATAATTTGATTGGTTGGTCTACCAAAAGATATGAGTTCCCTAAACTCTTGATACCAAAATTAATAATTTCTCACATTTTTTAATCAAGATCAAATTCAAACTCACATGTGAATAGGGTTTATTGAATGTTAATTGATATTCATGGTAGGTGAAGGTTGATTGAATGTTGGATGAGGTTCTGAACATTAAAAAAAATAATGTTGGTCACAAATTCTGTTATTTAATTTCATAAACTATGTATAAATACTGCAAATTCCAGGCTTACTCTATATGTGACTATGATTGGTGAAAATTTGTAGTTGAGGTCGCATTATATATTTTATGCATTGTGTGTTATTGAAATAAGAATGAGACATTTGTTGCCATGGATGTCCTGTAACATTAATGAAAATGTTAGAATAATTTATACCAATGTTGAGAATTCTATAGTTGAGTTAACGTTATGTAGTTTTTAGTTTACACACAATTCTAGGTTATCCTTTTCCTTTGATTGTTGCAGATGAGAAAAACCTTCCTCAGAACGAATAGCCATTCTCACGATCATTACTCCTTTCTTGGATCATATATTACGAATAGCAATAAACTATTCATATGTACCAAACTCAATTAATCTTCTGGCTTATCGATCTCTCTATTTCGGAATTAATAATGAAGAGACGAGCGGCTATAATGCAATCTTTTCCCTATATACCTACTTTGTATGTTGGAATGCAGCATTGGACGAATTCCCAAAAGCATCGACAAGAAACCAATACAATGCGCAAAGCCAGACAGATTTAATGGATGGACAATTGTTCCCGTTATAAACTTTAACAAAAATTTTCATTACATTATAAAAATTATGATTTTATAATCTTTTCAAGAAATATAAATTATGATGAATTCCAATTGATCAATATAATGTGACTAATCAGTCATATGATAAAATGTGTTTTATGATAATAAGTAAGACATGCCATTAAGACCTTGAGCTCATCCTTTCTTGTAAATGGTATCATATTTATAATACTTATTAATATAAAAATAACATATAATTGTGCCAACCTTTCTAAATGAATAAGGATCAATGGTATATCCAATATTATACCATTACATATGGATAAATATTAATTATCCATTTAAATATAAGTGTCTTTCGTATAAAAACCAATCAATTTTTTAAGTATTTTATTTATGTATATCTCGTAGCCTTAGTATTTTACAATATCATTGTGGCCATAAAAGATCTTATGCTTATTCCATTATGCCAAAAACTTGAAGCTTTTCAAAAAATAATAAAAAAAACATGAACAATTTCTTGACCTCCATGATAATCTTTTATATTCAAACAAGTAGAAAACTAGGCTATATAACAACACTTATCCATCAATTTTAGCTCGTCTTGTAACAAGTTATTATGCACATCACCTAATACAAGCTAGGGATAACATTCTTAGAAGCTCTTCATAGTGATTTCTGTTGATGTATTTGTAACTTCAGAATGTATTCACTTGTATTTATTATATTGTATTTCATTGTACCTCGATGTTCCTCCGATCGGGATAGTCTTTAATATAATAAAGTAAAGTAAAGTCGTTGAGGTTAACCCTCTATTGTAAGACGGGGAAATAGTCCCCACAATTGAGTTGAGGATAACCCTCCATTGTAAGTCGGGGAAATAGTCCCCATAGTTGAGGGGTATTAGGGTTATTAGACTCACCTAGAGAAGTCATCCCTATAGAGTAAATGTCAAGTGCAAAACAAGTATAAATGGAGAGTGAGACACTTTATTTGAAACATACAGACACTAAACTGTAGTGCATGAGTGATATAGGAGGAGCTGGCAGAAGTGAGAGAGACAACAGCTGTCAGAGATCATCTTTGTGTTTTTGGGTTTTACTTTGCTATTGGTGCTCATTCTATCTCTGAGGAAGTTGTGGGGTTTTCTCTATTATGGTTTCCCCAAGAAAAATTCCTTTTGTCTCTTGTGATTATTGTTGCAAATGTTATTCTCTCATATAAGATTCTAGATCATATTGATTAAATGGTAAAAACCTAACATGGTATTAGAGCTAACCTGAGAAGAAGACACTGTGCAGCTGTAGAAGCTAGGGTTTCTTATTTTTTGGGTCTCTTTACACATATCATCATCAAAAGGAGGCTAGGCTAACTCTCCTTTGAAGGGCGCATCTTTCTGTCGAAGCAGAATCTGATTCTGAGTATTTTCGGTTTTTCACCTACCACTACAACGACAAATTAGGGATTTTCACAAAAGTGGAACTTTTGAGTGAGCCTAGCGTATAATTTCTCTCCTCCTTAAAATATAAATTTAGAGACCAATATCGAAATTTTTGGTTGTGTACAACTCCAGGAAAGTCAAACCCTAATTTGACCCCAGACTAGAAAACCCTAGAAGTCTGAATTTAGTAATCCTGGTAAATTCGTTGCAGAAATTTTTATAAGACAAAGAAAAATTTGTTGTGAACACTGTGTAAAAATTTCATCCTCATATTCGCTATATTCTAGGAGATATGATTCCTCCAAATCAGGGTTCTAGCCTCTCCTCGGATTCATCCCTAAACTGGACACCTTGGGAGAATTGCTATATATCGACCTACGAAGCTCCAAATGAAATTTGACAAGATGTTCTAGATAGGGAACAAAATCTACTTTTGGTGGTACATGTTTTAGACCTAGATGATGAAACAGTGACATGTGGAAGTCTATACATGTTTTCTATGTTGAACAGTCCTGAAATAAGTCACCTTGGGACAACTCTCATAAGTCCCGATTGGTAAAACCTATTCTTATCAAACCTATGGTGTTGGATAAAGGATGGACGAATCTATCTCAAGGAGAATTTTCAGAAACAAAGGAGTAGTACTTTCAGAGATGATACAGAAACAATATAAGGCAATTATGCAGAAGAAATTAAAGAAAACTAGGGCATCAGATATTTTGTAGTTCTGATCACAGTTTTGGGAAAATGAGTATGCTGCTCGGATCACCTTGAGGAGTTGCATATTTCTATCCAAATGGACATGAAAGTTTCTAGTTTTTTAAAATTAGGGTTTCTCTAACAAACTCTAGATCAGCCAGCTCTGGAACCAGGACAGACACCTCAAATCGATAAGATCTAATCTTTTTCTATTTACAGTTGAGGTTCTCATTTCAAATTGACCTATCGCATATGCTTGATGACAATATTTGTGAAGCTAAAAACTTTCAAGTATTGAAGTATAGGACCTACATGATCCTTGAAGAAATTGACTTAGAACAATATTTCAGTAAGAAAGTTCTAAGAGCCATAGGGAGATGAGGTTAAAGCTAGAGCCAAGATAATCATTGCAGGTTCTATTAAAGATCATATCATCCCTCATGTGTCATCCTTGAAGACACCAAAAGGAAGTGTTCGATGCTATGATGAAGCAATCGAAGAATAATAATATATTATTATAACCACCTTGAATGTCCTCCCAGGATCATGGGATTCATTCCTTTGAGTAATGTATGCTAGAAGGAAGTGATTACCTTCAACAAACTCTAGGAAGAGTGCACACAAGAAGAAGCTCAACTCATAATAAGAGAAGAGATGATGGGAGAAATTGAAGATCAAGCTCTCATGATTCAAAGAATATCCCTCAAGCGATGAGAAATACGAAGGACTCAATTCTTGAAGAACCTCTTATCCATCTTAGCAGTTGGATAAGAAGTGATGTTGTTATGAATGAAGAAGATGATATAGTTGAAGGCTCAAGAAGGAGTCTACCCATGAAACAAATAAAGATGAGTATTCAATTTTCTTTTCATGATATTGTTTGGTTTTGCATTTGTTTATATTCATTTGATGTGTTATGCATGATAAAGTGTTTGCGTTGATGACAATATACTACTAATATGCATGCGATGAGTAAGTAGCATATGGTGCTATACAAATCTCCATTGCTACTTATCTAGAATTAAACCTCTTTGTTGACATATTGGATTAGTGCACAATATCAATGATGTCATGGTAGAGATGGAAGGCATCTAGAAAGTTTCCATGAGATATTGATGAATGGTGTATTAGCATAAATAGTTACATGATTATATCGTAATGCATAAGAATTTTCCATTATGAATATGCCTTATGAAATGTTTCTAACCATACAACTAATGCATTTGACTTGTAGGAAAGATCATGTACAATTTCCTACAAGAAAATACGGATGAGACTTGTTCCAAAGAACAAGTGACGGCAGTTCAAGAAATAATCCAAAATGAAGAATAGTATGATGAGACTTCAAGAGGCCTCAGACACTCTCTAGTTATGTGACACTGTTGAGAGACATCATTGATGCAGAACCTTCCAGCTATGAAGAAGTAGCCAAGAAGAAATGTAAGGAGAGTACTAGTTCAAGAAGAATGATGTCTAGAATGTGGTATCAAGACTTGAAGGGAAGTCTGTAGTGTCTTCCATATGGATCTGTAAGATACAACATGCATTAGATGGAAACATCATGGGATACAAGGAAATATTCATAGCACGTGACTTCTCACAGAAAGAAGGAATAGACTACGAAGAGACATTTGTAGCCACTGGAAGTGAAGACACGTGATAGGAAGACTCACGTATGCAAATTAAAGAAGGCCTTGTACGATCTCAGAAGGAACCCATGTGATAAAACAAACATAAGGAGATTGAAGATCACCTCGAGTGATGATTATCTTAATCTTTGCTAAAAGGGTTAAGATGAAAGCCTGTATAGGATGACAAGCTCACATATGGGTGCGAGAAGAAATTTTGAAAAGGTTCAATATAGAGGATCTTGGTATCCCATGACCCTAGATGGATACATAGAATATTAGTAGAAGAGGAATCTAGTTGTCACTCCAGTACAGAATGTTTCAATACATAGAGTACGAAAGGAAGAGGGAGAATGGTACTCCAATTCAGAGGGAGTAATTGTAGAATATCCTCAGGTTCGACATGATCTGATACGATGGATAGCTTACTGATGGATCTACTATTTAGTGATAGTAAAGCAGATTCCAACCTTTACTTCAAGGTTGAAGGTGGAAGACCATTGATACTCCTGTTATATGTCGATGAATTGTTCCTGATAGAAAAAGTGGAACTCATTAAAGTTGCACGAAGAGGAAGCTTGCTGCCAAGTTCGATATGGAAGACTTGGGTATGATGCAATACTTTCTAGGCATGGAGGTGTGGAAGAATGAATATAAAATATCCCTAGGACAAGGGAAGTATGTAGTAGAGATATTGAAGAGGTTTGGGATGATAGACTTTAAGGCCATGACCACACCTATGGCATCGAAATTGAAGCTATTGAGTGATGCTTCATCAGAGTTAGTTGATTCCACAATGTATCGTCATATGATTGGGTCCTTGATGTACCTCATGAATACGAGACCAGATATTTAATTTGTTGTGAATGCAATGAGCCAGCTCCTGACAGATCTAAGACATGTTCGCCTAATTGCTGCAGAGCATATTCTGAGGTACCTGAAGGGTACAGTTGACTATGGGCTCAAGTATGAAGCAAATCAGAAGATTAAACTAGAGGGTTATGTGGATTTGGATTGGGCAGGTAGTGCCATTGATAGGAAGAGAACTTCGGGGTGTTGCTTCAATATGGAATCATGTGTGATCTCTTGGTTTAGCAGGAAGGAGTCCTGCATGGCGCTAATTAAAGCCAAGGAAAAATATGTTGCCACTTTCTCGACTACTTGTGAGAGAGGAGAAGTGAAGCTCCAGTTTGTGATCTAGATTGATATCTCTCGAAAGAAGGAGTTCTAGCATAGACAGTGAAATAGGTTGTCTGAACATAAAATCTTGGCAAAGCTCATAGGTTGCTTAGACATAAATGGTCTTGTAGGTTGTCCTCAATTGTAATCAGTTTTGGTGAAGCTTGTAGGTTATCCTTAGATGTAATCAGCCCTCATGTGATTGTATGCTATAAATGGCCAAAGTGAATTTTGAGTACTTTATGTAGAAGCTTGGTGTTCTCCAGTTCGAGGTTCCTTGTAAGGAGAAGCTATGAGTCCGAGAGCCTTTCTGACATGTTGCTAGGTTGGACCTTCCATGGTCAGGTACAAGTTTTGATCCTTTCTGACATGGTGGCAGGTTGGACTTGCCATGGTCAAATATAAGTGCTGAGCCTTTCCGACATGGTGGTAGGATGGGACTCCCATGGTCATATGTAAGTGTAGATCCCTTCCTCGGATGGTAGTAGGTGTGTCCTACCATGCTGGTGGATGTAAGTGCAAATCCCTTCCTTGGATGGTAGTAGGTGTGTCCTGCCATGCTAGTGGATGTAAGTGCAGATCCCTTCCTCAGATGATAGTAGGTGTGTACTACCATATTGCTGGATGTAAGTGCAGATCCCTTCCTCGAATGGTAGTAGGTGTGTCCTACCATGTCAGTGGATGTAAGTGCTAGGTATTTTTGACATGGCAAGAGGATTGGTTCCTCCCATGGTTAGATGTAAGTGTTGTGCATTTCTGACGTGGTGAGAGGATTGGTTCCTCCCATCGACAGATGTAAGTTTTGGGCCTTTCTGACATGGCAAGAGGATTGGTTCCTCCCATGGTCAGATGTAAGTGATGTGCCTTTCTGACATGGCGAGAGGATTGATTCCTCCCATGGTCAGATGTAAGTGTTGTGCCTTTCTGACATGGTGAGAGGATTGGTTCCTCCCATGGTTAGATATAAGTGTTGTGCCTTTCTGACATGGTGAGAGGATTGGTTCCTCCCATGGTTAGATGTAATTGTTGTGTCTTTTTGACATGGCGAGAGGATTTGTTCCTCCCATTGTTAGATTTAAGCACTATTCCTTTCTGACATGGAGGTAGGATTGGTTCCTCCCATGGTCATTTATAGGTACAAAAGAAGATGAAGAACTACATGGAGGCTAGGCTTATGTTGAGCAAGGTTGGCTCTGTAGAACTTCCTATGACGAGTAGAATTGAGATATAGCACCATTTTCTCAAGATAGGAGAAGCAGTGATGATGATGATCTAGCTTTGATGATGATCCAGTGATGATGACAGTCCATCTTTGATGTTGATCCAGCTTTGATGATGATATAGTAATGATGATGATCAAGGTTTGATGATAATCCAGTGACGAAGACTTGTGCTAATGAATTGTGTCAAGAGAATATCTTCCTAGTTAAGTGGGAGTGTTGATGTATTTGTAACTTCGGAATGTATTCACTTGTATATTTTATATTGTATTTCATTGTATGTTGATGTTCCTCCAATTGGTAGAGTCTTTAACATAATAAATTCATGTAAATTCATTGAGGTTAACCCTCCATTGTAATTCAAGGCAATAGTCCCTACAATTGAGTTGAGGATAACACTCCATTGTAAGTCAGGGCAATAGTCCCCACAATTGAGGGGTATTAGGGTTATTAGACTCTCCTAGAGAATTTGGCTCTACAGAGTAAATGTCAAGGGGAAAACAAGTATAAATAGAGAGTGAGACTCTCTATTTGAAACACACACTCACTCAACTATAGTGCATGAGTGAGAGATGAGGATCTGGCACAAGTGAGAGAGACAACAACTGTCAGAGATCATCTTTGTGTTTTTGGGTTTTATTTTTGCTACCAGTGCTCATTCTATCTCCGAGGAAGTTGTGGGGTTTTATCCTTTATGGTTTCCCCGAGGAAAATTCTTTGTGTCTCTTGTCTCTTTTGATTATTGATGTGCATGTTATTCTCTCATATAAGATCCTAAATCATATCAATAAAATGGTAAAAATCGAACAATTTCTAGATTGAGTATATGAACGGTGGCCCTACCCTATAGTATAGTGAAATCCTCATATGAAAATAGTACATGTAAAATCAATCTTTATCATGGAAAAAACTAAGTGAGAAGGGAACAATCACAATGATGTCTTAGTTCATATTTATAAATATAAAATTTAATAGATTATGAGTTAAATTAAAAAATTTCATCATTGAAAAAAGATATATGAGTGTCATTTTTAATAGATATATATTTTGAAATAAAAGAGGTTTATGGGAATTATGAACATTATCAATGTTAATCTATAGGATGATTGAAAAGATCACCAACAAATTCTAAGATTCAACATACTCATCTAGGAAGCGACAATGGTAATGTAGATTTATTCTCAATGACCCAACTGAAGCAACATGAGTAGGGGGAGTGGATTTTCATTCTTACTTTCATCATTTGAAGAAGAAATTAGAGTGAAATTACAAGAAGAGAAGTTTGTAATAGAAGATGACACAATTACTAAAGATGGCTTGCAAGTCGAAGATGGCATAAACGATGAATTAGGCTTGCAGGGCAGAATATTTTGATCAAATTTAACATATTTTCTAATAATAATGTCATTGGATTCATGCTAAAGAATCCTATAACATTTTACATCTTTATAATATCTAACAAATATGGACTTCCCACTCTTAGTATGTAATGATTTCTATTTTTCTTTGTGAATGTGAGTTGATGCTTCAATACCAAAGAAACACAAGCGGATTATATCAAGATTAATTTTACTCAATGTTTATTCTAGTGTTATATCTTTTAGATCATTTATGGGAGTGAAATTGACTATGTAATTTGCATAATTAATGGCTTCCACTAAAAAATGAGGACTTATTTACTTAGATTGGATCATACAATTTTTTATTTTCTTTAATGTGTGATTCTTTTTCCCAGTGACACCATTTTGTTCTGGTTTGTATGGAACAATATGTAGCATATGAATATCTTGTGTAGTGCAATAATTTATATATTTATTGTTTACATAGTCGTATCCACTAAAGGTTCTTAACTTGTGTATTTTATATCCAAAATTGTTTTTCTACAATGGCCCTGTAGGCCAAAAACACATAGAAACATCACTCTTTAGAAAGTAAATGCAAGTGTGTCTAGAGAAGTTATTAATGAAGGTTAAGAATTAATTGAATCCATAGAAAGAAGCAGAAGGAAGATGACTGCACAAATCACTATGAACAAGCTACAAGGGGGCCAATGCATGCCAAGAGGCATGTTTATCAAAACTACTCCAATGATATTTTTTGAGAACAAGCCGAGGGAAAAATCCATATCTGTAAGAAATGAGAAGAAGGATAATCACCACTTTCTAATTACATACTATTTGTTGCAATTAGTGATAATTTAAATGATGAAATTACATATTCCAAAGGTTTATGATGTAATTGATAAGAGAAATAAAGATTGAGGGAAAAGGTGATGACCTAAAGTTGTTAAATCCGTACAACCTAGTAATATCATAAACTTAGTGAGGTGTAAACTCTATTGTATTACATTCACTAGAATGAGTGATTGGATATACTAACAAAAAATTCTAGGAAAGACTTACACCACATTCATTATACATATTTGAAATGACCATAAACTAGTTGATTCAAAATTCTACAACACTATGATATCTATCATCACCAACAAATATTTGTTTGTTGTTACATTCATTTAGAGAAGAAAAAATGTATCTATCCTTATCCATATGATGATATTCTCTAGAAACAATGATCCACTCATTATAACAAGAAGAAGAATATTGATTGAAGGATAAACCAAAAGAAAAAGCGTTCATTTCCATGAAAATAAGACTTAGAAGAAGAATGGAGGTTGATGGTATGCTTCTTCAATGTTGCTTCCAAGGCATTCTTGAAACACTTAAATTCCACATGAGGGTCTTTCCCAAAAAAATTTAATGTAATTCATTTTTTTCCTTTCCGATTTAGTGCATTTATCACCGTTGGGTGTAAAGGCTTGTTGAGAGTGTTTGGTACCCTTGTTTTGCTTATTGTTGTGAATATTTTTCTACTTTGAATGTGTTAGGAGATGAATCCAGTATCCACATCTCCAATATTCTTCCTAAAAATATCTCAAATAGGAACACAAACTACTCGTATGCACTTACCATGTGGTGGATTGAGAGGGGGCCACCAGGCCCCCCTCTCCCGGGGTTCGAGGGAAGAGATGTCAAGGAGAAAAATTCTAGACCCTTCTAGTGTATTTTGGATCCTTTTGGAACATTCATATGTATTGTATAAAACAATATTCTAATGCCCCAACATTATAATATAAGAGAGATACAAAAAAGAAAATGTGCAAGTTTTTTGTTGAGTAATAAAAAAATATAGAGGTTGTCGACAATGCCCCATGTTTTTAATTCTATATATCAATATTTCCATCTTACTCTTACGTTCTATTTTTATTGTTGTTTGATTCTATTTTTATATTGTTCTAACATCTGCTATCAAACCATGGAAAACTTGTAGGCATAAGGTTTTTTGTGAGTGAGAGTTACAACAATAATAGTAGTTCAAACCAAGTTCAGGAATTCATGGAAAATTTTAGGATGTGTGCAAGAATATGAGGGAAATTTTACATGTAATATTTTACGTCATCAAGACTTAGGACCTATAGTAATATTTTAGCATCATCAAGAACAACATCTCAAAAAACCATGCCTAAACTCCCAAGAGCATAATTTTTCTTTTTGTAGTATGGACATCATTAGTAGGATTTAAGGAATAAGTATTGGGCATAGTTCCTTGACCATGCTTGGGGAAGAAACTCAAGAATTATGCTCAAAAGGTAGGTTTTAAAGCTTGAGGTCCATGAAAAAGGCATCAAACCTGCACATAGGACCTCAATATGTGACATACTTCATCTAAGACAGAATATGCAGTGCATTAGAATTCTCTTAGCACTAGAAACATATTCATAGACATGGTTGATGGAGGAAACCTAGTTCTTATTCCCTAAAGGAATCCTATACACATATAGGGCCAAGAAAAACACATTGAACAAACACACATGATCTCTTAAGGGTATCCTCAACCTTTAATATGGGATATGGCCATGATTAGGATTTTTTTAACAATATATATGGAGGATAAGGTGTTAATCATGGTTGGTACATAAAGATTTAATTTTAGGTTGTAAACCATATTTTACGGCTCAAGGTTGTTATAATAGTAATCCATCCTTAGTACCTTAGTTTATACCTTATTCAAATTCGTTTGCTTCTATGCATTGATTGTTATGGTTTACACTTAGGGAAGTTGGTCTAGGAGGTGAACATGTTACTTTATCCCATTCATGCACAAAATAGTGCTCTAACTTGGAAAACCTAGAATATGTACACCCTCATTAATTCCTTGAAGCACTACTTCCTTGTTTTGGGGAATCTGGGTTTTACTAGGGGTGTTAATGTTGTCTTTAGTCCATTTTGTCTCTCCTAGTTCATTTATTGTTAACCTTGATCCAATCCCACACCTATGTTTTCTCACCCACACCTGTATTGGACTCTTTTATACCCCAACATGTGTCTCCAATGTTCACACCATGGTTCGTGGCTGTTTGGGGTGATTCAACAGATGATTCATCCACCTAGGGGAGATGGAGGCCAAATCTTGCCATGACACATGTACACTCCCAAATGGCTTCCTAAGAATCAATATTTATTCCTAATGTAATATATTTATGATCTAAACATATTCATATGTTAGACAGTTCAATAATATCCACTATTGTTTTCACATGTGTGTGTATTTTTTATTCTTTCAAGATTTTTGTGCTTGTTTCTTCAAACTAGAGAAAATTAGTGAGAGTTTCTTGTCTTCTAGATCTATATGTGAATAAATTCTCACATGGTATCAAATATTATTTAAGTTGCAAATAAAATTCAGTGTGTTTGATTTTCTATTAGAGTGATTCTCCAGAGAAATTTGTGAGTTTTCATCGCAGGTACATTCAACAATTTTCACCACTAGCACAAGCAGAGATGGAGAAAAATCATATATTTCTAACACCATTGAATTAATTGGAATGGGAGGATGAGATGGTCATCCAACTTAGGTCCAAGGTTCTCTACACGGTTACCATCGTTACAAAAGTTGAACCAAATTCTTCAGTAGAGAAATCGAAGTATTTTAGTAGACTTGATGAAGCATTTGGAATGTTATGTCTCATCATTTCGAGAGAACTCATGTTTCATGTTACCAATATATCCACCCCAAATGAATTTTGGATCAGGCTCGAAGATCTATTTGGGAATACTGACGAGTTGAGGGGTCACTGGCCCGAAAATGAGCTCATCACCATGAGCCCAGTGCATTATGAGACCATCTAAGAGTTCTTCACCAAATTCAAGTCTTTGGTGCTTCAGTTGAAGTAGTGTCGAATAGAAAAGAAAGAATAGAAGCTCATACTGTCAATCCTTTTGAAGCTAGGGCCTGAGTACTTTGTGTTTTTCAATAGATTTCACTCAAGCAAACTCACAACTCGAAACTAGAAAATTCCAACACTAGAAAGATTCATGGATTCTTTGAACCCAAGATCAAGATAAGCTAGTGCAAATGAGCAACATCAAAACAAGCAAGGACCAAGCTCTTGCTGTAGGGGTTTCAAAATCATCCAAAGGGAAGAAGAAAGACAGGGATTCGAAACAACCAGAGAAGAAGAAACAAGACAAACCCAAGATTCCTGATGGAGGTTAGAATATTTATAAGGACAAGAAGGGAAAGGAGAATACCAAAAGCACCTACTTTCATAAAGGGTGGCATCTAGAGAGTGAATGCATGAAGAAAACCATAGATATGATGGTGCAACTGTTGGAGAAGAGAAACATCCCAGCCCTAGAGGGTGCAAGGAAGAAGGATGGAAGTTCAAGATATGACAAAAAAGAGAGGTGTCATGCATTGGTTGTTGGTTCTTCAGAATCTTCCACCTTCATCATTGATTCGAGAACATCAAGGAACATGGCCTCTATCAAAGAGTTCTTCACATCCATGTATTCAGATAGTGTCCCAACTCTTCGAATGGGTGATGATTCTAAGATTTAGGCCAAGGGAGTTGGAAGGATCGATCTTGAATATGGATATTTTCAACATATGTCATGTGTGTACCATACTTGGTAGCAAACATACTGTTAATATACAAAATGACACATGCTGGAGAATGCAAGAGAGTAACATTTAATCCACATGAGTTTGAGATAGTAGAAATATCCTCCAACAAGGTTGTGGCATTGGGGTATGCATATCACCAATCTAGGATCTACAAATTTTCCAAATTTATTCCTAATTCTAGTGGGAAAGCTCTTTTGTCACATCTAAATGAAGCCAAAAATATATTGGATGAGAGATTTGTCCATATGAACTACTAATATCTCCAAAAATTGAGCAAGGATCGCATGATGGAAAGGGATCCTCCTATCAAGACCTCCAATGATGCATGTATTGGTTGTGTGGTGGGAAAGCATCCAGAGAGCAGCTATGAGAAGTGGAAGGAAAGGAGAGATACACAAGTGCATGGGTTGGTGTATTCACATCTCATTAGTCCTCTTCCCACTGCCTCATATGGAGGATAAAGGTATGTTCTCACTTTCATAGATGATTTCTCAAAGTTTTTCTGGGTCTATTTCCTCAAGCTCAAATGTGTAGTCTTTCAGACTCTAAATATTTGGAAGGCTCTGGTTGAGAATTAAAGTGGGAACAAGATACAAATTATTAGGACTGATAATGGTAGAGAGAACGTGAATAAAAATTTGGAGCACCTATGTGAGGAATGTGGTATCCAAATGTGCCATTCGGTCCTTTACACACCACACCAAAATGATGTGGCGGAGAGGAAAAATAGGGCTCTCAAGGAGATGGCTCTCTGTATGATTGAGGCTAAGGATTTGAGTCCTAAGCTATGGGATGAAGCCATCAACTGTGTTGCATACATTCAAAATAGGGCTCTACACAAATCCATGAGTGGGAAAACACCTTATGAGGCTTAGTTTGGTCACAAGCCAAATATTTCACATTTCAGGATTTTTGGATCAAGGGCATGGGCTCGAATTCCTTAAGAAAAGAGGAAGGAATTGCATACACAAAGAAAAAAGTGCATCATGTTTGGATATGGTGAATACACAAAGGGTCACAAGATATTTGATCCATCCACACATAATACTTTCATAGAAATACGTGTGCAATTCGAAGAGGAAATTATTCCAGATTTTGAACTAGCACAGGGGGAATGCTCTTCTCCTCAACACCAAGATGATGTAAGTGATGATTCCATTTCTGATATTTCTGATTCTGAGATGTCTGAATATGATGTTTCTAAACATGACATGCCCTCAATGCCCAAGTGGGCAGAGAAAACCATAGAAGTTGTTGGGGATATAGTAGGAAATCCTCTAGATCCTAGGAAGACTAGAACACAATTCCATGGTGCTTATTTTGCAAATGAGTTGAGTCTTTTTGTGCATTTCTATATCATGGTTAGATCAGATCCACAATCATATCAGGAAGCATCTTATGACCCAATATGGAAATCAGCCATGCAATAAGAGTTCAACTCTTTACAGGAGAATGAGACTTGGGAATTAGTTCCTTTGCTTCCCAAGAGGAAGCTTGTGCAATGCAAGTGAGTCTATAGGACCAAATTTATTGCCGATGGGTCAGATATAAAATATAAGGCCAGATTAGTTTCCAAATGCGTCTCTCAAGTCCAAGAAGTGGTCTATATAGAGACATTTGCACTAGTTGTAAAGATGGACTCTATCAGGCTAGTTTTAGCCATTGCTGCTAGTAAGCGTTGCCAAGGTTCACCACATGGATGTCAAAAGTGCATTTATTCATGGTGAGCTATAGAAAGAGATATATATGTAGCAACCTGAAGGTTTCCAAGAGGATCCTTCCCTTGTATGTAGGTTAAAGAAGTCACTCTATGCCCCCAAGCAAGCCCCAAGGACTTGGTATGCCAAGATGGACAATTTTCTGCTATCACATGGATTTGTTAGATGCAAGTCTGATCCTAATGTTTATTTGCAGCATATTGGTGATGTATTTCAGGTAATTGTACTGTATGTTGATGATGTTTTTATTAGAGGTAGTTGCACCAAATAAATTGGGTAAATTAAATCATCTTTGCACAGTGAATTTTCAATGACTCGTCTAGGATTGCTAAAACATAAATTTATTTTTTAAACACACACACACACACACACAGATATATATATTTGTTTTTCAATTTTTTAGTTATAGAATACAAAAAACTAAAAATCCTTTCGAAGAGCAAAGTTTAATGCAATGTAACATGATTTTTATTTGTAGTTTGCAATGTTTGTTTCTATACATGAATGAATGGTATTGAAAAGCAACTAAGAAATTTCAAAGATTTTTTTGTTGGATAGGTATGATTGTTAATATTTACAAAAACAAAGGTTATGATAATCAAATCCAAAAAAATCACTTGTGCTAATTTGATGTATGGAAATAACAATTTGGAAGAATTGTACGCATACAAATATCTTAAAATTGATCTTCATCACTAACTTAACTAGAACTATAGCATTCATAAAATGATAAATGGAGGTTGGAAATATTGTTATGGACTTGAAAATAGTTGTAAATTAGTATACCTTTAGCTATGGGATTACAATAAATGCCTCTTTGAGACTCTTTTCACTCATCCTATCTTATACGTTTATGAATTTTGGTGGTGTGGCATCTTTAGAGAATCCTTGAGAAAGGTAGAGAAAATACAAATTATTTTATAGCTTATAATCTCAAAATTCAAGGCAATACACCTTATCATATCTTCCTCATACAAGTTAGCATCTTCCCCATTCAGAACATGGCTATGACTGGGTAACTAATTTATAAGAGTGTGGTAAAAACCATGGAAGACAAGACTGACTTCCTAAGATTCCTTCAAGATCTACTAAAAACCACCTTCAACTCAATCAAAGTTGGCATAAATATGTCAAATATTAGCTAAATCATCAAGGAATCAAGGAATAGATCACTCTACATAATAATTATAATATTGAAAATATTTTCTTAAGTATAAACCTAAAGAGAAATTTTGGTCTGATAAAGAATTAAAGGGTAAGAAAAAATTATGATACTATTAGCACGTGATCAACCATAACCTAGAATATCAAAATTATGTCTCTATTTTAACTAGCATAAAGAATAAAACCAATATTGGTGTTAAACTAAGAACAACTCTTGTTATCTCCATACTAAAAAAAGACATCAAAGAACTTCTAAAATGGCATGGGTTGAAATAATTTCTTATCATTGTGACACTAAGAGGTTTGAAGATGAAAAATACTTTCTTTTGCATACACTAATATTAGATCACAATTTCAAAATATTTGTAACAATATCGACCTTCCTACCTTTTAGCTTATCAAAGTATGGGGATCTATGAATTATCTTGTTAAGTATTTCAACCATAAAAATAAAATCATAAAGAAAACCAAAGTTGATATTAGTGGATGTAACAACTTTTGAAAGAATCATTTTGTAGTGTTTCACATGGGGCATCACCCTACACTTCTATATTCAGAAAACTTGTAGACAAATATATTATTATTCTTGGTCCATTTATGACCAAAAAAACTGATAATTCAAACAAAAAATAGGGATCAAGGTCTAAATTATGGATAGTTCTTACTAGAATAATATTTTATAATAAAGTTATATGTGAGTTATGTGGACCCATAATGAAATATTAACTTAAGTAAATATTAAGATACTAGTTGGAACATGAAAAAACTATTTGAATATTATCCACTTTAAACACCAAAGGTAAATATAGGTAGCCAAGTAAGAGTGCAAGCCATCAAACTCACCTTATGTGTGTGTTACTATGTGTTACTATTCACTTGAACATTAATGTAACCATAGTAGTTGTAAAGGAGTAAATTGTTAACCTTAAACTTAGCAATTTGTAGATCTTTGGTTCAATAGCTAAACAAGCATCTAATAAGTTGATTAACAATTGCTTTATTTATTTTATATGTGAGTTATAATGGACCCATAATGAGAGATTAACTTAAGTAAATATTAAGATACTAGTTGGAAACATGAAAAAACCATTTGAATATTATCCACTTGAAACACTAAAGGTAAAGATAGGTAGCCAAGTAACAATGCAAGCCATCAAACTCACCTTAAGTGTGTGTTACTATTCATTTGAACAATAATGTAACCATAGTAGCTGTAAAGGAGTAAGTTCTTACCCTTAAACTTAGCAATTTGTAGATCTTTGGTTCAATAGCTAAACAAGCCTCTAATAAATTGATTAACAATTGTTTTGTGTGTTTATTTTTTAATAGCCAAAAAATCAAACATATAATATGATGATTATGGTGTTTTTATTACTTAAAACCTTAGATTATTAAACTTAACACACCCTTTCCATTTCTTATAAACAATAAAAAGCAAAAAAAAATAGTGCGTACAAATAACAATAATCATTTTTATGCATTACCAAAAATTGTATATCATCCTCAATACCTAACTCCTTTACATACACTTGTAATTCTTTCTAAATTATTATTTAATATTTTAATATTTATTTTTTATTTAATTTTAAATATTTAAAAAATTGTAAAAACAAAAAATAAACTAAAAGAAATCTAAAAATCTTCAACCCAATTATTCCTTCACGTATACACATATATATACACGTAAATATATATCTAACCATATATATTTACCCTAGAGAAATTATAAAACTTGAAATCTTTAACCTAGTTATACCTTTAAGTATACATATATATTTACCATAGAGAAATTATAAAACTGTACATGGTAATATTAAATGACTATGTGTTACGTTGCGGATGATAGTTCAGAACAAAATTAAAGTTTCAAATAGATTGATATAAGAAGGAGCTGCATTGGAGCATTGAAGTTCTCAACGTTTCGAACCATACTCTGGGATCATCATTAAGAAACACTTTGAAGCTGTGATTCCAGCTTCAAAGTGTCTCTTGATGATAATCCCAGAGTAGGGTTCGAAACGTCAAGATCTTCAATGCTCTAACGCAACTCCTTCTTCTATCATTCTCCTACTATGTAAAGACTGCATTCAAATAGATTACTAATGGGGTGTGTCTTTATGATCTCTACACATACTAAACTTCCACAATTAATAAACCAAAACAAATGATTTACTCAATATGATCTAGGTTAGCTACCTATTATTTTCCTTGCCTTTTTAGGTTGGAATTTGGTAGTTTAGAACAAAATTAAAGTTTCAAATAGATTACTAATGGGGTGCGTCTTTGTGATCTCTACACATGCTAATGGTATATCAACTTCCACAATTAATAAACCAGAATAAATGATTTAGTCAATATGATCTAGGTTAGTTACCTATTATTTTCCTTTCCTTTTTAGGTTGGAATTTGGGTCAAATCTTAATAAGGTGGACACTAAAGTTTTATTGAAAAAGATAAAATGTTGTTTATATATATATAACCATGTTATTTAATTACCAGTAAATATTAATACAACTATGGTTGAGTCAAATCTTAATAATTTTAAGACTATAGTTTTATTGAAGAAGATAGAATGTTGTTTTTATGATCTATATATATAATCGTGTTATTTAATTACCGGTGAATATTAATATGGGTTAAAAAAAGGTGAATATCAATAAGCAACAAGTTAAAGATTATGAATAAGTTATATTATAGTTATAATAATATGTTGTCTATGGTTCAACTACCTATTCTCACCATGTTATTCATGCATTAACTACTAGTGAATATTAATTACTTGTGAATATTAACTACCACTAAATATTAATTACCAATGAATATTCTCACCATGTTATTTATGTATTAACTATTAGTGAATATTAATTACTTGTGAATATTAATATGGGTTAAAAGAAAACGATGAATATCAATAGGCAATAAGTTAAAGATCATGAATAAGTTATATTTTAGTTGTAATAATATGTTGTCTATGTTTCAGCTACCTATTCTCACCATATTATTCATGTATTAATTACTAATTATCCATACATCAACTACCTTTATATCATGTTAATCCATTACCCTTAACAATAACCTACCCTTTCTATCAACAATAACAACTTCAATAACCTACCCTTACATCCACATTCATATTAAAAAATAAAAACTAAATACTTTAATATGAAAAAGCCTTTAGTGCATCCAAAGTGAATGAATCATTTCCAAAACTTGGGAAATTAGAACAATTTCAAAGTAACCTCACTTCATTGACTTTCTTGTTCAAAAAATAATAACTGGTTTACTTATAATCGAGTTGACTAATCCAATCTACGTGCTCACTGTTATGACTTAGCAGTTCCCATGCAGAACTCTTATAATCCAAATTTTGTCCAAGAAATTGATGGAGAAGAGAGAAGATTACAATGGGTCCTTCAAAACACCAAATCTCTCTCGCCTGGTCACGCTGCATGTCCTGCAAAATCATGGCAATGTGGGGATTGCTGGAAAAGTTTGTTACATCTTGTACGGTTTGAACAAGATTAACATCTAATCCCACATTCGTAACTATTAGTTGATAATAAATTGGAAATATTATTAAAAAAAAAAACTTAACTATTAGTTGATAAATGGATGTAGCATATAGTTATATATAGATAACTTATACTTGAATCTGTTTAATATATGGAAGAATTTTTTTTTCTCAAAATGTCTTATTTCATTTTTATAACTATATTTTAACCATTTAATCTTTATCAAAGTGATCCCATAAACTATATAAATATACTAATTATATATTAGTTTAAAAAATCTTTCAAACAAATACAAAAATTAAAACAAGATCCGTTGTTTAGTTTCAATACTATGGCTCCTTATATTTAATCTCCCTGTTAAACAAACATAATTAAAAAAAAATTAACTATTAAAAATACATCTTTAATCCAGTGAGCCATTAATATACGCAAAAATACAGATCGCAAAAATATAGATTGCAACTGCTTAACAGTCTTAGGAGGTGGCATGTTAACAATGAAAGACACTTTTGTTGGATCCACTATAACTCCCTCTATGTAGACAATATGTGTGAGTGTCCCTTTCGGTCATGAACCTACTAACCAAGGAGCGAAGCTACTACCATTTACTGTAACTGGTTAAAATGACATTGTAATGTTAAACCAAAAAAAAATTATTAATATTTGGAAAGTTATCAAGGAAAAATACATCTTTAATCCAATGGGCGATTTTGGTTTTGAAGATGGTCTTACCTGCTAAAATCATTAAAATCTGGTTCATGAGATTTTATTATTATTGATCCACTCGATAGTTCGATATACACAAGGGTGTACATAGTTTAGTTGAAAGGATTTATTAAAACTATAATTATCAATATTAAAAATTTTCATAATCAAAATGTAACAAATACAAATCAGTGGTAAAATGTTCCATTTGATAGAATAATAAGAATGCCCTTGCATTTATAAAAAAGATCAGGTACACAGAAAAAGGAGATTAGCACTAATGTAATGGGTTCTCAACAAAACAAGTTTGAGAAAGCCTAGTTCTCTTCCAATCGCAAGAGCTCAAAGAAGTTGAAAAAGAAAGAGAATATGCTGCATCATCTTTATGTACTGATTTTTGAAGTAACAAGGGAGGTATCCTGGGCGCTTTCTTAGCTTCTACTTTGGCAAAGTTGTCCGCATTTTTGTTACTCGAGACTCCCGAGTGTGCTTTCACCTTGTGTATATGCACCTCTGTCAACCAATCCTCCTTTTCTATTTCCTTTATTATTTTCTCAGCAAAATATTTGCGCTGTTGTCACCTGGTAATGGGTTCTGGCCATTTAAAAGGACTTGTAACTGTTTCAAATCATCCTCGCTGGTAATGGGTTCTGGCCATTTAAAAGGACTTGTAACTGTTTCAAATCATCCTCGCTGGTAATGGGTTCTGGCCATTTAAAAGGACTTGTAACTGTGTCAAAGCATCCTTGCTGTCAGAAAAGATGTCTACTAGGCACAATTTATGATTATTCTTTACATAAATGACAGATTCCAAAATGGCTTTCAATTCCAGTACCAAAATATTGGTTTTGTGTACTGCATAGAGGCAGGATTTGGCCATGCTTATTTTTAGTCTTTTGGAATAAACCCCACACTTTCCTTAGCCTATGTTCGCATTCAAACTACCATCTGTGTATATACCGTTAGGATCATTTTTACTTACACAGCTGCATGTGTTTTTGAAAATTTTTGACCCATATTTCAAGAGTTCTTTACCTTTACAAATATAAAGAAAACCCATTTAACCCACTCTGTTTATATAACAACCTTCTATCTATTACTTCTTATGCTTGTATTCCTGTGCCAACCTAATCATCTAAGGCGGGACTCTATTAGCATAAGTACACTTGGCAGAATGTGGCGAGCTATATACACTACCTGATATCCACCAGAAGAGGATTGTACTAAACCACCCTCACTTCTAGTCTCTATCTGTTAGGTGCTTTCTTTCAAGCCAACCGCATCCCGAACTGCAGGCTCTCTATACCCTTCGAATGCTTCAGTCTGGTATAGGAAAAAAACCTTCTGCTCTTTATTTCCTTCTAATGCCTAAGTCTCTGGCATAAAAAAAAAAACCTCGCCTTTCTATTTCCTTCTAATGCCTCAATATTTGGCATAAGAAAACAAACCTTGGCTCTCTATTTCCTTGGAATGCCTCAATCTATGGCTATGTTCGGTAATGGATTCTCTTTCCACGAAGTAACATGAAACCGTGTGAAACTAAGGACAGTTTATTAGCCCAACAACACCAAGCTTAGAAGAAGACAATCAGGCCATGATGGTTAAAAGCATCAGCTTAAGACCGAAGATCTGATAGTAGGAGCGAAAAGGTGGGCTCTCGAGTTATCATTCCTAGGTTAACCATGAATTTAATTCAAATTCGAGGGGTACTCTCCCGCCTTGTACTATGGTGGCCTTGGTAACCAAATTTTCTAAAGTTTGGTAAACAGCAGTGGGTAACTGATAGAAAACTTAGTGTTAGAATAATTAAAATTTATAAATTTGAAAATTGTGAGGATTGTCATGACAACGAGCAAAACCTTAGCATAGTGAGGAAAATAGTAAAACGTGCAAAACCTTAGCAAATTAGTAGCAATTGTATGCTTAATTACTATTTGGATGACTCTTTATGTTTCATCCATTAGAGATTCAAATTATTAACCTTTGGATGACTCCGTAATTAGGTTATGACAGATCCTGACGCTCGTGGAGGCGAGTATTTGCACTGGTAAGCTTTAATCCTCCATCAAATTTATGATGATATGATACCTAGAATCCATTGATTAATAGTATACAGGTGCTAATTAACCTCCTACATTGTGCAGGTTAACTGTGTATTGCGTTTTCACCCAACCTTATAGATTTATATTCATGTAATGAAGTGGTCCAATCAAGAAGATCAGCTTCGCATTAATAACAGTGAACACACAGAAACCCAAATTAGGCGAGGGTTTTAATTAAGTTGGGAGAAAATGGATTCTCGACGCATTAATTTATAGTGTTGAGGAGGAAGAGAAAATGTTTCTAATTGCCTTGCTGGCCAATTTACTCTTCTGAATCATGTGGGCTGGCGATTATCACAAGAAAAACTTGTAATGTTGACTGAAATAACAGTGACTGATTCATGACATCTCGGCTCTTACAGAAAAGAGGTGCAACCTTCAAATGAGTATATGTACGTGCAACAGTGCAATTATAAAAAAAAGGTCGTCGACCAGATTTGGTTCTCGTAGGATGGAAACCCGAGGCCATATTGTTGTTTACACTTGAATCCAACACACTTTCCTTGTGCACCCACACATTATAAAATAATAATAAGTAAATTAAACATTTTAAGATTTGTACTTTGCATTTTCAAACTGGTTTTTATCTGAATCCAGCTATGCATTTTGTTTTTTCTGGAATTACTATTTGTGTTGTTCAAATTGATTTAAAAATAGATATGTGATAATATCAAGGTTGAGTGCATACTTAGATATTATCAACATATCTGAAAAATTGATTTCTTACATATCATAAAAATATTCTATTTACGAATAATGCAGGTAAATGAAAGTATAAACATCTCAGGAAAAAATATAAATGTAAAAATACATAAATAAATTATTAATTGACTATTATACTTATAACTCTATAACTTTAATATTAGCACATCTTCATTATATATAATCTTTTCATACAAAATAAATAATGATGAATGCCAATTGACACTACTACATTTCGATCCAAAATCTGACGGTTACTTCCGACGGCGCGTGGATTTTTTCTTTTAAACATACCAAAAATCAGAAAGTAATTTTTTTTTTTAAATTTTGGTCATAAGTGTCGCTTAAGAGACGGCTAGGCTCATAAGCGTCGCTTAAGAGACGGCTAGCCTAGCAAGCGTCGCTTAAGTGACGGCGCATACATGTGTTTTCAAAGGATTTTCGTCGGTCATAATTCTATGTGCAAATTAATATTTGGTAACCTAGGCTTATTCTTGGCTTATTCGTCGGTCATTAAGAAATTGAATATAATATGCCAGGCTTATTCCTGGATTCATTTTGGCTACCCTTGGAAGAGAAATTTCTCTGCAATACTCTGCCTGAATCTTAAATCATTTTTCACGAGTTCTGGCTCTGGCGCCTCCTCGGACAAGTCCGTGAGCTCAGAGTTCAGGATTTACAGTGCATTATTACACACATTATCTACATACATGGAATCTGAACGGTAGCGAAAGTAGGCATGGTTGGAATGGATGTGGATGTGTATGACTGATCCGAAACCCACTTCAGATATTGAGGGCTAAATTGGTTGCGTACATAAGGGATCCATTGAGGATCCAGCAGAATCTATTGGGTCCGAAGGTTGCTTTTTTGTAACATAAACTGCAAGAGAGATTATTTGGGAGCAAACAGAGATGATAACTCGTTCAAACCTTGCAGAACAACTGAGGGACTATCAGATTCGGTCCCAGCACAAGTGGGCACCTCTAACTTTCTTCTCATCAACGACCCAAATCACATCTGGGTATGTCAGATCCAACTTTCTCAGGTCTGGTTCAATTCAATGGAAAATCATGGATTTTACATGGTGTTTTCCTATTATCAATGCACAATATTAGTGCTAATTTTTTAGTAGTCAACCATGTCAAAATGTCAAATCTATGCATATGCTTTCCTATTGGGTTGTGTGGTATGTACAATTTTTAGGGTTGATTCCGGATTCGTTTTGATACTGAACCATGTTAGAATTAGTAACCC
>LPNX010965079.1:305303-336109 GCA_001517045.1 Pseudotsuga menziesii | reverse complement strand
CATTGGTCTCTGTTTTGTTTGCTTTGTATGTGAGCACACGCACATATGTGAGTTATATATATATTTTAGAGAAGAGAGAGATATATGTTTTAGAGAGAGAGAGATCTGTTTGGTTTGCATCCTTCATCCTTAAGATCAGAGTCACTGTCAGATGGCTGAAGATGATCCCTCTCATCTGAGAGAGGCAAGAATGGATCAACTCCGCTAGCCCCCCTCAATGATGTAGTGCTGGAAGAAACATATTTTCGAGGCTTCAAGCAGAGGCAGCTTGTCCCTCTTACCCCTCCTGCTCCACAATCACAAAAGAAATGGCTTAAATGAGAGTAAACAACTCTGTGACCCCTGTGGCACACCCTGGCACAAATAGAACAACACCCTTTAGAAACAGTCAGATCGCAAGTGTAGCAGAAATAATGACCTGTCAAAATAGCCTGTCAAACTTTATGGTCTTTGTATAATGTTTGAAGCTGAGAGAGTATATCTAGAATGATATTTTCCAGCTGTGATAGCTCCCCTGAGATAACTATACTTGCGTATAAAGACACCCAAAATCAATATACAAAAAAAGGCATAAGCCAATTTTAAGCAAAGTGGTGCTCGCTGCGGGATTCCTCCATCTCGATATCCTCCTGCTCCTGCTTGCCCTCTCTCTGAAAACATTCTTTGACATTATCCATTACTTAACCCTCTGAAAACATTCTCTGCCCTGCTGCTGATTTCTGAAGGTAACACAGCTTCCTCAGAGGAGACATCAATAATGTTGACTATTTTTAGTTGTCCTCGTGTTAGGAATGAAATTTCTCAGTGTGACAATGTGAAGTAACTTATTCTAGGCACGTCTATAATAATCTCGACTCTGGAGATCTACATTTATCTTTTCATATGCTGGAGATCTACATTTATATTTTCATATGCTGGAGATCAATATTTATCTTCGGTCTCCATTTGTGAGGTAAACATATATCATAACTATTTACTCGAGTAATACAAATATATCTACAGTTTTTAAGAACATATTTTCTCTCTTTCATGTTTCCACTGTGTGCTCTTATCAAATGTAGACGTACAAATTTGAAATGCACTAGCAAGACTTGACAATATTCCTAATTTGATCACTACCCAAAAGATCATGTGAGAAAGGTTAAGACAATGATTAAATATACCAGATGCTTTAGGAGTTATATACCTTGCAAGTGATCGAAAGGAGCGAAAAAAATAAGGACACATAGATTAGCTTCCACCGATAGATCCTGAGGCCATCTTTCCCCATTGCATCATTAGAAGCCATAGTTGAATAGAAATTGAAGTAAAATTTTGTGGAAGCAGTAGACAGATTAGAAATGGGGCATTCACCCAACCATGTCTGTTGCCAGGTTCCCAACTTTGCACTTAAGGAATTTAGGATCAAATATCTGCGATGCTAGATCTGGCTCCTCACCCTCAAACCCAACCCTCTGGGACATCCAGGTTCATTCTGAATTTGTATCCATCTCAGGTTTGTGACAAGTCTAACTTGTGCAGCAAGGTGACCAAGCTTGTATTAACATGGATTCAAAGGTTCGAAAGGTACAGATGAGGCCATGTGATTCTATAAGAGACGTATTTCTCAAAAAGAAAAAGCAGACTATTCTATGCTAGTCTATAATAAGCTGTAGATCTACATTTATCTTCAGTCTCCAGTTTTCCACTAAGAGATTCCATTTATATTTATGTCCACAGGTAATGGAAATGGAAATTAAGAATAGAATCAAAATGGAAATTAGCTAACTTTGAGGTAAGAAACCTGTAGACAAAGAGCACTTTGAAAGCCAAGTTTTAACACAAAAGTAATTTTCCTTTCAAATAGCAAAAAGTTGCACCGTACATCTTCACCACATACTCCCTTCTCCATCAATACATTCTGCAAGATGAACTACTAAACCACAGTAGTGCATGCTGCCACATTTTCAGGCTTGACTATTTACATATATGTACAGCCAATGCAGAATGGCATGACTTTATAGGATAAACATTTATGTTATGGAAACTTTAGTAGAAAAAGGCAAGAGTGCCTTCACTCTAGAGCATCCAAGTCTCCAGTAAAGAGAAGTCACTTACAAAGGCACCCCTCACCTTTGATCAAAGAAAAAAATATAAACACGATGCTGTACAAGAAATGGGTACAATTAGTGACTAAACTCTACATACAAGGCCTACAAGGCCCATCTCAAGTAGTATTGAGAATCTGCTGACCCCATGGAAGGCATGTCATAAAATTTGAAGGGATTTGTTTCGACACCGTAGTCCATCAAAGGCTTGTCTTCCAGCTGATCATCATGGTCAAACACAAAATCAGGAATCTCCACCTGTCCCTTCTTAATGCAATCCCACAGAAATTCTAGACGGTTTACATACTTAAATTTCGAGTATAAACTGCATAATACATCAAATATTGCATGACCAAATCTGCATAAATTAGTTTTAATAAATTATCTCAATCAAACTGCAAACTCAGATTAATACTCACCCTGCACTCAAGAAAGGCTGGCCAAGGGTTGCAAAAAGTAGTCTTGACTGAATCCCTGGATGTAGGAAACATACCACTTGAAGCCTTTATTTAAAATCTGGAGGAATTTCTTCATAGATCAACCACAATGTCGACACCCCAGGGTAGTTTTCACCTCTCTGTATGGATGTATGAATGTAAACAACACAATAAGGCCCTTCAGGAATTTCATTCAAGATCTTATGGTAAACATATTTCTGTAGCCTTTCACCACTGACAAGAGCAGCTGTAGACATAAATATAAATGGCATCTCTTAGTGGAAATATCTCTTAGTTCATTGGTCCAGCAACATCTCTGCATGAACCAACTGAAGGACCGTATTTGCTATCCAAGCCTGCCCTTCATCAAATGGAGCTCTGTGTTGCTTCCTTGCTTGGTAATCCTTGTAAAAAGTTTGTATCTGTTATTGGATGTCAAAAAATCCATCTATAAATTATCTATAAAGAAATTGGATTGAAAATCAATAAGAATAGCTTCTGAAGTTGCACAAAATCCAACACTCCCTCTCAATCTAGTATATTCAAATTTCCAAGCATGTAAAACAATTTATGCATATATTTTCTTTGTTTTTCTGTTTGCAAGATCTAGTATAGGGTTTTCACTTTGCACTTTAAATCTTGCAACGTGCAATGTCCATTAGAATCTTATATATACCCGTTCTTTCCAATTTTAATTGAATATTTAAATTTTATATGCAGTTGCCAGCATTCTTTTGTGTTGATTATTCATTAAATTTCCCCATTTGTTTTGTCGGTTGTGACATAGGTCTAAATTTTTTATCACTGAAAATACAAACACCATTGGACCCGATGTGGGAGTATGGTGAACCATTTGAGGGTTTTAATAGATTGAAGCGAACCACAAGCTATGTGGACAAAAAAAAATAGAGGAGTTAGCCGAGTGAAATACCACCTTGCCAAAATCCCTGGGCTTGGAGTGGATATATGACATATGTCCATTAGGTTCATTTATGCAAGTTAGGAACAGAACTCAAGCTACTCATACCTAACACATTAATAAATAAATAAAGTACTCATACCTATCATCATTTCTTTATTACATCATTAAATATTTCTAGGAAAAATAAACATTACAATATCTAACAAACTGTCTATTGAATTTGCTTATGGTCTTCATAGCAATATAAGCAATACAGAATGGTGTTGTGCGCAGGGGATAAGCCACATACTTCTGAAATGAATTTCTAAAAATGTCTTTATTTTTAGTTTGGCATGTTAGAATAGAAACACAAATAGTTCCTCTCAAATATTCAACCACTTGTTCTAGTTATGTCAAGAAGCAAACATAGTTATGGACTGGGATGCAGATTTTTCTGGACGTTTCTCTGCACTATTCTTATGCCTTGGAACTTGGAAGTGTGAATTTTGGTCTAGCATAGAGTTTAGTTAGAACAGAAATTTTATTTTATATTTCAAAATTTCCTCAATGATTGCCAATTCAAGAACACCAAGGATGCAGAGGAATTTTCGTACCCCTTACAAATTCTTAAGTATGATTAATATCTCTTTGCCTTTAGAGGACCAAAGTGGCTGTTGATCTTGAGGATTCATGGTAGCTACTTGAGTATTGAGGTATGTTACATCAGGAATGCCAAATTTTCCAAATATTAACAGAGAACTAAACCATTGTTTGTATGTGCATCTATTCCACAAAAACTTACATAGTTGCCAGACAATACATCCCTCTACAATCTTATGTTAATTGGTACGTCACCATACAGTTTTTGCCAGACAATACAACCCTTTGTGATCTTATGTTAATTGGTACATTACTATACAGTTTTTGCCAGACACCGGAGAGGTTGAGAACCGACAGGACACATTTAATATGAAGTATTTTCTAAAAGGACAACTTATATGCAGTGGCAATCATATCTAATCTTTAGTGACAATTTAAATACTAGTTTCCAGCCAATTATAGTGTCCTCTGGTCATCATCAAAAGCGGTTGAAAATAATCATTATGTACCTGGAAATTCTTACATTGGTTCAACAGTTTGGTAACTTTGTGCTTAATTGTGAAATTCAGTTCAAATGGAATCCACATCTGAAACCTGCCACTATGTACTTTGGCCTTCATTTGAAGATCATATTTGAATAAATGAGAAAGAAAAGACAGGTAGGTTCACATTAACTCTCATATATGATATGAAATAGAACAGTACAGAAATTGTTATAAATATAAAAACTATTTCTTAATACCCCACCTGCCTATTATTTTCCTATTCTTTTCCTATTATAAAAACTACTAGATGTAATATCCATAGCAAAAGATACAGTTACTTGTAGAGAAGCCTTTGAACTTTTGACCAGGCTTGCAAACAAAATAGTTCTAAATAAACAGAGGATGAGGCAGTCAATACCTAGGTGCAAATTTTCAACATTAAAATTTCATAATATTTGTAGCATATCAATTTGGCATTGTTTACAAGGTAGTGAACTAGAACATAAATATATATTTCTTATGGTTTCACTAAAGATACTCTCTGGCACTTCAATAGCTCCTTGTAAAGGAATATTACTGGAGTTAGAAACACTGTCATTTGCAGAGCAGGGCTGTTCATGTCCATCAGAGATGACTACTTACCTGCTAGCCTCTGAAAATAGATCTCCAAAGAGAGCATCATCTTCATGCCCGCTTGCAGATTCTGCATCATTTACTCCCAGCCCATCCTTGCTAGCATTTGGCCATGAATTTCCCGTGCTTTTAATCCGTGGTTTTAGTGGTATTTGTTTCAAAAAAAAAAAAAAAAAAATTTTAAAAAAATTCACCAAAAATTGGAGAGATTGTATGGGCAGATGAAGGATAAAGGTTATATACCTGACACAAGCTGTGTTCTACATAATGTAGAAGAGGAACAGAAGCAACAAGTTCTCGTACACTGAGAAGCTGGCCATTGCATTTGGCCTTATCAACACATCTCCTGGGACATCTATCCAGGTTTTCAAGAATCTTCGAGTCTGCAATGACTGCCACTCTGCCATCAAGTTCATCTCCATGATTGATGCAAGAGAAATCACTGTAAGGGATGTGAATATCTTTCATCATTTCAAGGCTGGACAGTGCTCTTATGGTGATTATTGGTGATGCTGAATGAAATGAGCACCACTTATCCACCCATAAGAAGAAGCTTATGTATATTATCAGCCTTGCAGTAGGATTATTTGATGTCGGGATGACCAATTCATCATTTGTGATAGATTGGGTAAGTCCTTAACTAATGACATATAGATACTATTAATGGGATGTAATATCTACATAGGTCATCTCATGGATTTTATCTTATATTTTTTCCTGGATACAAGAAAGTGCTTTTGATTAGGTTGTGTTTTTAATATGTATGGCCTAAGCCAAAGATTTATAGGAGAGTTATTTTATTTGTTTTCAATCTACAGTTAAGGGCATTCGTGATTTTCTGAATCTTTACACCAGTTTAATAGAGTTTCTTGAACTTTTGTTTTGTTTTGGTTTTGGCGACCTGTTGAAGGTATTTGTGCTGTAGATTTGAACTTAAAAAATACTTTTGCTAATGGATTCCTTGTAAAATCCTGCCATAATGACAGGTGTAGACTGCAACATCTCAGTATTGAGCATTCATGTAAATTTATTTGTGCATCCAGGCTCTGTCAACATGCATGGGCTTATTACACAAGGACCCTGCTCCATCAAAAATATAGTATGGTAGAGGTAGGCCAGTTCTTCTTCATATCCAGTTATTAGTATTACTTGTTTTATATGTATTAGAAGTAGCAGTTTTCTTAGATTTACAGTCACCAAGATTATGCTAGGTCATGTGTGGACTGCTCAATACTTGGTTTTGAGTGTTTTAAATTTTTCCCTTTACATTCTATGTTGCAAGGGCCAGTCTTTTTCTGTAGTGGCATATGGCTCACCAGATGATCTGATGAGCCATAGTCTTTGGTGTCTTAGCTGCTATGCTACCAGGGATTAAATAATCTCTGGTGTCTGAGCTGCTAATGCTACCCTGAACAGTTAGAGATCTAGATTGGCGAAAATAAGTCACTGAAATTAACAGAAAAGTGTAAAACCAAAATAGAACAAGGGTTGTGGTCCAAAAATGGTTGACTGTTCATTTCTTAATGATGAATAAATGCAAAATATTGTTGATTGTTGTGAACCTCCTCTTTCTGTTTAGAGGCAATTTGATACCACTTTTAGGAACGCACGTCCTATATAGGTCTCAAATTTTACTTGAATGTTGAGAAATCTTCTAAGGCTCATACTTACATTTGGAAAACAGAAATGAATTTACCCAAAAACAGAATTCATATCATATGGACATTCAATATAACACAGGTCAAAATCAATTGGTGGTATGAAGCAGTCACAAGGATGGCAGGATGGCCTCCTTTCTCCAGGGTATGGTAACAAATTGGGGCCAGCCCATTATACACCAGGTATGCCTGCCCGCTATAACACCAGGAGGAAATCCACAACTCCCGTCTTCAAGAAAACCGCATCTCCATACCCTGGAGAAAGGAGGCCATCCTAGCAGACACCAACTCCTTTAAGAGCAAATCATCACCAGATTTACAGACAGTTGATGGTTTATGCACCCTAGATATTCTAGCTATATTTTCAGCATCATATTTTTCGTCCCCAATGCCATGTGACTCTAAATCAGTTCCAAAATTTGCTGCATCCCTAGTTCTATTTAAAATCTTGCTTTTGTTAAAATCTTTCAAGCTTTCTTGTATTTTCTGGCCAGAAACATGTTTTTCATCACCAACAGTAGGTAAAGACGACAAATTATACAATGATACTGGGGGAGTGCTGACAGGAACATTAAAAATCAGGTCAGGAGTTTGTGGAACTATACTGCCTCTGTTATCAGACGGTTTGTGTGTAAATGGAGGCTCTTTTATACCAGAGTTACTAGACCCCGTAGTAGTATCTATGGTACAGATATTATTATAGCTTGTACCCAAAGAAAAATCCTGTCTGCTATTACTATAACTCTTATGATTTGAGAGAGAATTGTGAGATTTTTTATCAGCTTGTATAGTCTTTTCAATTTCACAATATAGTGGCTTTTGAAATCCACCTTTTGCAGATGAATGTGATTGTGAAGGAGCACAACTCTCTCTGTCTGTTTCTACCTCATCATCAGAAAGAATAATAATCTCATGTTCTTTTCTTCCCTTACATAGCTCAGTTACACCATCCTTATCACAGGAATACCCATGAACTGTGTCCTGGGCCTTATGAAAATGATTTTCTTCAGAAACGAATGCTTGGTTGTGTACAGTTCTCCTTTCTCTCTGTCTTTGAGACAGAGAATCATTATATTCTAACATCTAAATAGAAAGGCAAGATACTTGTTCTTCTAATTGATATACCACAAGATTGTCTGTGCAACAAATAAAATGAAAATACCATCAGCTGCAAATGTAGGAAGGAACATTCTTGTTGGCATTCCTCTCCATTGTTTCCTGCACATGTACATACATAGACTGTGATTTCAGATGTTATTGTTGTTTTTAGAAGCTCAAAGTGCAATTAAATAATTTGACATGCTCCTGGGATTTCTAATTCTGAATAATTTTCATCAACAGGGGTGGTGGCGGTGCAGGGAAGAACTGGCATCATGATGGCATGGAATTAAAGAAGTATAACAAGTTCAATAACAAGTTCATGTAACAGGTTAAAGCATGCTCTGTGAAAATGTTCAAGGAAGTGTTTTTCATAGGACATATCTGAAACACAAGCCCCCTCCATTCTTTCATCAACTGAAAGCTGTGGCTGTAGCATTCGTAAAAAAGCACTAACATGTTCTTCATTAAGTTGGTGACAGGCTTCTTTGTAAATAGAAGAATGCCAATCTGGAGAAAAAATGCACTCTTTAATAAAACTAAGCACTTCAACAGCTCCTTTTAAAGGAATATTACTGGAGTTAGAAACACTGTCATTTGCAGAGCAGGGCTATTCATGTCCATCCGAGATGAGTACTACTTTCCTACTAGCCTCTGAAAACAGATCTCCAAAGAGAGCATCATCTTCATGCCCGCTTGCAGATTCTGCATCATTTACTCCCAGCCCATCCTTGCTAGCAGTTGGCCATGAATTTCCCGTGATTTTAATCCATGGTTTTAGTGGTATTTGTTTCAATTTTTTTTTTATCCACATAGCACTCTATTTTTCTTCATCACAAAGTATAATATGAAGCCCCGGAAGTTTTTAAGGACATGGTTTCTATTGTATATGAATAATTTTTACAGCATCCGTATTTGAAGAAAATTGACCTGACTTATATTTGTGAGAGTTGATATTCATGTGTTGTGTCATTGCAGTTATGCTAAGTGTGATCAGTAGAAAACTTGGAACAACTTTCATCTCAATACATTGTTTTAAAGGTCTGTACATAAAATATGGACTTAACTCTTACCTTTCTCTACAGGTCACAGTGGAGGAGGCAAGGGACCAGTGTAAACTTCCTTGGATGTGTGAAGCACTCGATAAGTTTGAGGGTTATATTCTTCGAAGTAGAGATGTCTCAAAATTAAAATTAGCAAAAAAAAAATTTAAATTTTTTTTTTTAATTTCCACAAGCGTCGCTTAAGCGACGGTTTCTGCTGTCGCTTTTCCGACGCATTTTCTAGATAGACGTCGCTTATCCGATGATAATATGTTTCTCTTATCCAACGCTTTTCTAGATAGCTGTCGCTTATCCGACGGTTTCTGTTGTCGCTTATCTGACACTTTTAGTTGATATTCATCGCTTAAGCGACGGTTATGAAGGCTATTTTCTCAAAAAAAATTTACTATCGTCGAAAATATTCTGTCGCTTAAGCGACGCTTTACATTTAAGCAACGGTTACATAGGTGTCTCTTAACCGACGGTTATTTAGGTGTCAGTTAACCGAGGACAAGTTTCCGACTCTTAAAAAAAATCAATTTGTCGTACATGCGACAGGAAAGTGTCGAAAATCCGACATGACGGCCGTCAGATTTTTGGTCGAAATGTAGTAGTGTGATCAATATAATGTGACTAATCAGTCATATGATAAAATGTGTTTTATGATAATAAGTAAGACATGCCATTAACACCTTGAGCTCATCCTTTATTGTAAATGGTATCATATTTATATTACTAATTAATATAAAAATAACATATAATTGTGCCAACCTTTCTAGATGAATACGGATCAATGGTGTATCCAATATTATACCATTACATATGGATAAATATTAATTATCCATTCAAATATAAGTGTCTTTCGTATAAAAAACCAATCAATTTTTTAAGTATTTTATTTATGTATATCTTGTAGCCTTAGTCTTTTACAATGTCATTGTGGCCATAAAAGATCTTATGCTTATTCCATTATGCCAAAAACTTGAAGTATTTCAAAAAAAAACAAAAAAAACAAAAACAATTTCTTCACTTCCATGATAGTCTTTTATATTCAAACGAGTAGAAAACTAGGTTATATAACACCACTTATCCATCAATTTTAGCTTGTCTTCTAACAAGTTACTATGCATATCACCCAATACAAACTAGGGATAATATTCTTAGAAGATCTTCATAGTGATTTTTTTTTTATGTATTTGTAACTTCAGAATGTATTCACTTGTATTTATTATATTGTATTTCATTTTACCTTGATGTTCCTCCGATCGGGATAGTATTTAATATAATAATGTCATGTAAAGTCATTGAGGTTAACCCTCTGTTGTAAGTCGGGGAAATAGTCCCCACAATTGAGTTGACGATAACCCTCTGTTGTAAGTCAGGGAAATAGTCCCCACAGTTGAGGGGTATTAGGGTTATTAGACTGTTAGTTTTTCAACATTAAGCTAGCATTATGTTAGGATCTTTACTGAGAAAATAACAAGTACAGAAATCAAACACAAGAGACAATGAACAAAATGTTTTTGATTGGGGAACCCATAAATGGAGAAAACCCCGCAACTTCCTCGGAGATAGAATCAACACAAGATGTAAAACTCCAAAACAGTAAGATGCACTCTCGACATCAGTAATCTTCTTCTTGTCTAGCCCCAGTGTCTTTCCTTCCTCAACTATGTGCTACACTTGAGCGTGTGAGTGATGTGTGCTAAATAGAGATCCTAGATCTCTATTTATACTAATCCCAGCATGACTAAAAACCTACTAGGGCCGACCTCTACTTGGACAGTCTAATAACCCTAGTGACCCGAAACTGTGGGGACTTTAACTCTTACACAATCGGAGAGTTACCCACTATGACTTGACATGAATTGTTTTCATTATTGATCCTCCCGATCGGAACATCGGGGCATGACAACATGACTCAAATACATAATAGATACATCCCGGAATAAACATTGGATTACAATACATAAGATACATAGATGAATACATTCCGTGTAGAAATTCAGGCCAGCAATAGATTAATTTTACCCACAACAATTATAAATTGATCATGCAAAATTGCTAACAAGAGAGACTGAATATGGAGCTGTAACACAAAATTATATTAACTGAGTGTACAATAGACAACACTGTAATATCATAGGCTTCTGAATAAATAGAATACATGAAGAAATCGAATGCATGAGGAAGCATCCAAATCTAGCATAAAGCAGGCTTACCAAAAATAAGCAAATCCCCCATAGGTGTAAAAGATGGATCCCAAATATGTCATGGAGATCACGAATTGGAAAAAATGCATAGGAAAGATAAAGAGTGGTGGAATGGCAGCTCATACACGCTTTTTCATGGAGAAAAGAGAGGAGGATGTGTAGGACAAAAAACAAGTTCACCTCACCTAGTCTAGCTTTCCCATGTGCCTTAAAACACTGAAAAAGCAGGCAATAAAGCAGAAAAAGTAGATAGACACCTAGGAGGCCAGGAATAAAGCAGATTTGATCCTAAGGCTTTCCCAAGCACTACATGAGTCAGATATGGCAAGTTTTACCTCTATGGATAGGCAATTAGCAACTTGCACAAGGTGGGACACATGAATTAGGCAAATAAGACAAAAATAAACGAATTAATGTCTAAGTGGGTAAACTATGGGTTGATTATTATAACACCCCCCCTTAAGCCTAACTTTATGAGTAATAAATCAAAATACATAGGGCCTAGCAACAAGGCTTAGTCACCCTTTACATACTGTATGTCCAAATAAACAAGGAAAGAGGCAAAACCAACTTTGGGAAAATCCTCCCTTAAACATGGACTGTAAAACAAAATTGTAGAATCTTGTCTCCACTCATGCATTTACAGCATGATCAGCAATCCCCAGTAGTGATTTGAGATTGCTGAAGGTCTTCTCACAAAATGCTTTGGTGAAGATATCAACTACTTGTTCTGAAGATGAACAAAAGAGTAGGTGAATGGTGCCATCATGCACAAGCTCTCTAATGTAGTGCATGTGAATCTCAATGTGTCTGGTTCTCTGCTTCTGAACTGGATCTTTGTAGATTTGAATGGTACTCTGGTTATCACAGTATATGGTAGTTGAGAACTCAGGTTCGAAACCACACTCTCCAAGTAAACCCTGCAACCATAAACACTGATTTGTTGCATTAACAACTCCTCTGTACTCAGCTTCTGTAGATGAGAGTGCAATGGAACTCTGTTTCTTGATTGACCAGCTAATTGGCCCTTCTGCAAGCATGAACACATATCCTAAAGTGGACTTTCTGTCTGTGCTATCACCTGCCCAATCACTGTCAGTAAATCCAATCAAATCAAGATTAGATTTTGCCTCATAGAGGATCCCATGTGTCCTTGTTCCCTGAACAAAGTTAAGGATCCTTTTGGCTGCTTTCCAATGGATATCATGAGGCTGATCCATGAATCTAGAATCCACACTTACTGCATAACAAATATCAGGTCGAGTATGTGTCAGATACAATAAACATCCAATCGATTTCCTATACAGTGTATTGTTTACCATCGGTGGAGAATCATCTTCCTCCAGCTTCACTCCTGAAAGGAAAGGAGTTTTGCTTTCTTTGCAGTCTTCCATTCTGAATTTGATCAGAAAATCCAAGGCATACTTGGACTGGTGCACCTTTATTCCAGCTTTGGTTTGAGCAATCTCAATCCCCAGAAATTGACTTAAGAGCCCCAAATCTGTCATGGAGAAGGCTTGGTTCATAGCTCCTTTTAAGGAAGCAATATCAACCTGTGAGCTTCCTTTAATGAGGAGGTCATAAACATATAACACAATGATCATTAATGAACCATTAACAGAATTCAAATAGACATTTGGATCTGATTTGCACCAAACAAAATTCAGAGATAGCAAGAAGCTATCTATCTTGGCATACCAAGCCCTGGGGGCTTGCTTTAGCCCATACAATGACTTTCTCAACCTGCACACAAGAGAAGGGTTAGTAGCAAAACCTTGGGGCTGCTGCATATATATCTCCTCAGTGAGATCTCCATTCAGGAAGGCACATTTTACATCCATATGATGTACCTCCCATTGCCTTGAGGCTGCAATGGCTAGAGCTAGCCTGATGGAATCCATCTTTGCCACTGGGGCAAAGGTCTCATTGTATTCGATGCCATGAACCTATGAGTAGCCTTTATCTACCAATATAGCCTTGTACTTCAGTGGTGAACCATCAGCAGAAAATTTGGTCTTATACACCCACTTACACTGTACTAGTTTTCTCACTGGGGGAAGATCCACTAGCTCCCATGTGTTGCTCTTCTGGAGTGAGCTGAAATACTCCTTCATGGCAGCTTTCCATATTGGATCTCTTGCTGCTTCTTCATATGTTTGAGGATCATACTCCACCATCAAATAGAATTTTTCAGCAAACATAGGATCCTTCATGCACAGACCACTCTCAAATTGAGATCTAGTCCTCCTTGGGTCATTGGGATCCCCAGCTAGCTCTCCTGCTGCATGTAGTGTATTGGCTTCCCATTTAGGCCTTTTGTGGATTTTTGGGTCTGCAATAAACTCATCTACATCAGACAAATCATAATCAGCATGTTCAACAAACTCTTTACTTACTTCTTGAGGTTCAGGTGGTGAAGAGTCTTCACCAACTTCCACTTCTGCAAGGGGTTCTTCTTCAAAATGAACACACCTTTCAATGAAGGATTTGTTTGTGCTCAAATTTATCAACTTGTACCCTTTTGAATCTTCAGAGTATCCAACAAAAAGACACTCTTGGATTTGGGGCTGCAAAGCCTTCCTCTTCTCTGTCGGGATTCTAGCCCATGCCTTTGAGCCAAAAATCCTGAAATGGGTCACATCTGGCTTGTTCCCACTCCATGCTTCGAAGGGAGTCATGCCATAAAGATATTTGTTAGGATTCCTATTCTGGATATAGGCTGCACAGTTGATAGCTTCGGCCCAGTACTTTGGTGGCAAAGTTTTGGCCTCCATCATGCATGTTGCCATCTCCTTCAGTGATCTGTTCTTCCTCTCAGCAACACCATTTTGTTGTGGTGTGTAAGGGATAGAATGCTACATCTGAATACCTACATCTGCACAATAGTTAATAAACTTAGACTTGACATACTCACCACCATTGTCAGATCTGAGGACCTTGAGTTTCCTTCCACACTGGTTTTCAACCAAATCATTAAAGACTTTGAATAGGCCAAAAAATTCAGACTTGTGTTTCATGAAGTGAACCCAACAATACCTGGAAAAATCATCAATAAAGGTCAATGCATATTTGGCCTGACTCATGGACATATGAGGGAATGGGCCAGCAACATCACTATGAATCAGCTCGAGGGGTGCAGAGGTTCTCTCATGACTAGCTTTCTCAAATTTGTGGTCTGGTGTTTTCCTAGGATACAACCTTGGTAGACTCCTTTGGAAAATTTTATCTTGGGCAGCCCTATGACCATTTCTTTCTCACTAAGATCAGACAGATACTTGTAATTTAGATGGCCAAATCTTTCATGCCATAGCTTGCTAGCTTCATTAGCATGGATAAGAAGAGCAGAGGGGTTTGAGTAAGGTAGGAAGTGTGAGAACATGTATACCTTTTGAGCATGATTTGCAACTCCTTTTGCAATGACTCTACCACTTGAGATTTCTGTGATCTCAACTTCATTGGGGGAGAATATGACTTTCTTAGGAGACCCAGTGTGGGTCATCTGGTACACTGACATGAGGTTGGAGGCGAGACCAGGGACATATAGCACATTGCTGAACTTACCATGATCAAGATCTATCCTTCCTTTGCATTTACTTTCAGTGAGAGAGTCATCTCCCAGTACAATATATGGGCCTTTCGACATATCCAGTGAGGAGAAGGCCTCCTTAGTCGAAACCATGTGTCTTGAAGCTCCAGAATCTATGATAAAACTGGGTGAGCTTGATGTTCCAGCAACCAATGCATGAACTCTTTCTCTATCATCTGAACTTGATCCTCCTTCTCTCTTCTTTGAGCTTTCTGGAAGGGAGATGCCATTCTTCTCCAGGAGTTGGGTCAGCATATCAATCTTCTTTTTCATACAAGAGCTTTCAGTGTGATTTCCCTTCGAACAGTATGAGCACTTGTTCATTTCACCTTTGTTTTTCTTCTTCTGGGTATTTTTCTTGGGACCTTGTTGATCCTCTGGAGACTGTTTCTTGTCTCTCTTTTGCTCAGGTGGCTTTTTAGCTTTCTTTTTTCTTTTTGAATCCACCCTCGAATCTCTAGCAATCAAAGCTTGATCTTTGGATGGTTTGATGGTGCCCATCATCACCAGCTTGTCTTGTTCTTGTGTGAGAGATTCCATGAAATATGCAAGGCTAGGAATCTTCCAGGTTCGAGCTGTGAGTTTTGTGGCATAGAAGGTCAAAACAAAGACTGAGTAGTCAGGTCCTAGCTCCGAGAGGATGGCCAATACGAGCTGATCATCTTTCTTTTCGATACCACATTGCTTCAGCTACAAAACTAGTGCTTTGAACTTGGAGAAATATAGCTGCAGGGATTCAAAGCTACTGGGACTCAGAGAAATCAGCTCATTTTCGATCTGATGTCCCCTCATCTCATTTGTCTTTCCAAAAAGATCAGAAAGCTTCTCCCATACTTGATCTGATGAAGTTAATCCATCGAGATGGAAAAGGAGGTCTCAGGAAATACTGAGACATAGGAGGCCATAGGCCTCATCTCTCCGATTGTGCCATTTGATCTTCTCTACAGTAGCATTGGGCTCTGCTTCTATAGCCATAGTCACCCTGTAGAGGCCTTTCTCTCTCAACAAGATCTCCATCTCTGCTTTCCATTCAAAATAGTTGAAGGGAGTCATGATAGTTTTCTGTGAATCCATAGCTTTAGAAAATCTGTCTCGGCGGTCAGTAGAAGGCTCCCAGTCTTGATGTCGAACCTGCAAAACAATTTTTGAAGGAGAGTAACAACCTACAATGGCTCTGATACCATGTAGAAATTTAGGCCAGCAATAGATTAATTTTACCGACAACAATTATCAATTGATCATGCAAAATTGCTAACAAGAGAGACTGAATATGGAGCTGTAACACAAAATTATATTAACTGAGTGTACAATAGCCAACATTGTAATATCATAGGCTGCTAAATAAATAGAATACATGAAGAAATTGAATGCATGAGGAAGCATCCAAATCTAGCATAAAGCAGTCTTACCAAAAATAAGCAAATCCCCCATAGGTGTAAAAGCTTGATCCCAAATCTATCATGGAGCTCACGAATTGGAAAAAAGGCATAGGCAAGATAAAGAGTGTGGAATGGCAGATCATACATGCTTTTTCATGGAGAAAAGAGAGGAGGATGTGTAGGACAAAAAACAAGTTCACCTCACCTAGTCTAGCTTTCCCATGTGCCTTAAAACACTGAAAAAGCAAGCAATAAAGCAGAAAAAGTAGATAGGCACCTAGGAGGCCACGAATAAAGCAGATTTGATTCCTAAGGCTTTCCCAAGTGCTACATGAGTCATATATGGCAAGTTTGACCTCTATGGATAGGCAATTAGCAACTTGCACAAGGTGGGACACATGAAATAGGCAAATAGAACAAAAATAAATGAATGAATGTCTAAGTGGGTAAACTATGGCTTGATTATTCTAACATTCTGAAGTTACAAATACATCAACACTCCCTCTTAACTAGGAAGGTATTCTTTCGACACAATTTTCAGTGTTGGTCTTCTTCTTTGTATCAACTGGATCATCTTGTCATCTGCATCTTGAGTCTTTTGAGTCTTCAAGTCATCTTCATCTTCAGGTCATCGTCATCCTTCGAATATGGATCATCTTTGGATATAGATCATCATGGGACATCATCACTGGATCATCTCTCGATCTGGATCATCATGCAACATCATCACTGGATCTGGATCATCTCTCGATCTGGATCAACATCACCGAACTGGATCTGGATCATCACTTGATCTAGATCTAAATCTGGATCATCTCTTGATCTGGATCATCACTACTGGATCTAGATCATCACTCGATATGGATCTCTTGGAGTCATCATAACTGGATCTGGATCATAGCTCGATATGGATCTCACCTGGTCATCATCATGTGTGTGCTATCTCGTCATAAGAATTTATACAAAGCCAACCTTATTTCATGCTGGGTTTATGCCTACCTCCTTGTAGGTATTTGGTAGCCCTTACATCTAACCTACTTGTCAGAATGGGCAGCACTCACATCTGACCTACTCGTCAGAAAGGTGGTAGCCCTTATATCTATCCTACTCGACAGAATGGCCAGCACTCACATCTGACCTACTTGTCAGAAAGGAGGTAGCCCTTATATCTATCCTACTCGACAGAATGGCCAACACTCACATCTGACATACTCCTCAGAAAGGCGGTAGCCCTTATATCTGTCCTACTCGACAAAATGGCCAACACTCACATCTAACATGGAAGGAACCTAATCCTTTAGCCATGAACAGAATGGCTCAACCCTTACATCTGACCTGCTCGTCAGAATGGATTTGGGACTCATCACTTTCCCTTGGAGGAAACCTCTATCTGGAGAACACCAAGCTTCTCCCTGAAGTACTTGAACTTCACTCTGGCTAATGGCTTCATCAACACATCAGCTATCTGTTCCTCCGTCGCAACATATTAGAGCTTCACTGCTCCCCTCTACACCATATCCCTGATATAGTGATACTTGATCTCGATGTGCTTCGACTTGTCATGGAACACTGGATTCTCTGACAACTTCACACAACTTTAGTTGCCATAATGTATACAATTAGCATCCAATTGGAGATATAATATATCGGACAACATCTTCCACAGCTATATTGCCTCACACCTAGCTAAACAAGCTACGACATACTCTGCTTCAGTTGTACTTAGTGCCACACAGGATTGCTTCTTGCTAAACCAAGAGATCACACCTGATCCTATACTGAAGCAACACCCTGAAGTGCTCTTCCTATCTATGGCACTACCTGCCCAATCTGAATCAACATAACCCTCTAGGTTAATCTTTTGATTCCCATCATACTTGAGCCCATAATCAATTGTACCCCTCAAGTACCTCAAAATATGCTTTGCATCAATCAGGTGAACATTTCTCGGATCTGTCAAGAACTGGATCAAGGTGTTCACAGCAAAGCAAATGTCTAGTCTCATGTTTGTCAGGTACATCAATGACCAAATCATCTGATGATAAATCATAGCATCAACTGTCTATGAAGAAGCATCATTAAATAGCTTCAAGTTCGATGCCATAGGTGTGGCCATAATCTTGCAGTCCATCATCCCAAAGCTCTTCAGGATCTCTACTGCATACTTCCCTTGTCCAAGGAAGATTCCATCCGTGCTCTGCCACACCTCCATACCTAGAAAGTAATGCATCATACCCAAGTCCTTCATCTCAAAATCGGCAGCAAGCTTTCTCTTTGTATCAATAATCAACCCATCCACACCTGTCACAAATAGATCATCTACATATAGTAGAAGCATCACTAGGTTTCCATCTTCAACCTTACAGTAAAGGTTGGAATCTGCTTTACTCTTGGTAAAGCCCAAACTGGATAGAAAGATATCAATTCTGTCGTACCATGTCCTGGGTGCCTGTTTCAAACTGTACAGGGCTTTCCTCAATCTGCATACATGAGACTCTCTGTCATGTGTCTCAAAACCAAGTGGCTGTTCTACATACACTTCCTCTTCTACTACACCATTCAAGAAGGCAGTCTTGACATCCATTTGGTGTATCTTCCATTTCATCACTGTAGCTAGAGAACGTACTGATCCGATGGAAGTGTATCTGGCTACAAGTGCAAAGGTCTCTTCATAGTCTATTCCCTCTTTCTGAGAGAAACCTTGAGCTACAAATCTTGCCTTATACTTTTCAATGCTACCATCTGCAGCATGCTTGATCTTGTAGATCCATTTGGAAGTTACAACTGACTTCCCATCTAGTCTTGGGACAACATCCCAAACATCATTCTTCATGATCGATTGGTACTCTTCGATCATAGCATCCTTCCATTCTTTCTGTTCTTCTGCTTCTTCATAACTGGAAGGTTCTTTATCAATGAAATCACATAGTAAAACTACATACCTGGAATTGGCTGGTCCTCTTTCTTTCTCTGTGATTCTCTTCTGGGTCCCCATATCTTTCCGCACCTTGGATAAGTTCTCGTACCCAAGCAGGTTTCCTCTTATGAGGATTCTTCTCCAGAGGTGGATCTACAGGTCTTTGTGGTTCTTCAAATTCTCGATCTTCTTCTCAAGTTTCTTTATTCATGGTTGTATCATGAATCCTGGGTGCTTCTCCTTCTTCAGGTTCTTTAGCAGGTCTCTTTCTGGATTTGTTGTAAGTTGTGTCTTCATCAAATGTCACATCCCTACTGATGTCAATCTTCTTATATCCTAGGAAATATATGTTGTAAGCCTTCAAGCTTTCAGAGTATCCCACAAATATGCCCTTCTTTCCTGAAGGATCTAATTTAGTCCTCTTCTCTTTTGGAATGTGGATGTACACAGGACAGCCAAATATTTTGAGAGGGCTAACTTTTGGTTTCTTGCTGGAGAATACTTCTTCAGGAGTCGTGTTCTCGAGTACTCTATGTGGAGTACGGTTCTGTACATACACCGCTATTCTAGAAGCTTCCGCCCAAAGATGCATAGGAAGGTCTTGATCATGAAGCATTGCTTTTGCAGCTTCCATGATAGTTATGTTCTTCCATTCTGCAACCCCATTCTGTTGTGGATTATAAGGAGTGGACAACTCCCTCTTAATCCCTGATTATTTGCATAGCTCTTTGAATTCATTTGAAGATAATTCTCCGCCATTATCTAATCGAATGGCATTGATCTTATTTTCAGTATGGTTTTCGATCAAGGCTTTGAATTCTTTGAACTTACTGAATACTTCATCTTTGTTCTTCATGAAGTAAGCCCATGTCTTCCTAGAAAATTCATCAATAAAAGAAACATAATATGCATACCCACTTAGAGATTTTGATGACATAGGACTGCATACATCGGAGTGGATGATTTCCAAGATTCCTTTTGCTTTGCTTTCACTGCTTGGAAATGTCTTCTTTGTATTCTTTCCTTTCGCACATCCTTTGCACAACCCATCATGTTTTGCTTGAATTTCTGGAAGACCTTCGACAACTTTTCTTGCAATAGGTAGTGCTCTGTAATGCACATGTGCAACCCTTCTATGCCAAAGTTCACTTGGCTCTACTGTGTCATGGATCAAGGCTTGTTTTGGATGGCCCTTTAATTTGTATAATCCTCCTTCTTGTTCTCCAATTACTACAGCATCATCGATAGTCTTTCTTTTCAGCCACATGATGACTTGACCATCTATGAATGCAACCCGCATTCCTTTTGCATCTAATGCTGATATGGAGAGAAGGTTCTACTTGAGTCCTGGTACAAAAAATACTTCTTTCATTGTTAGAGATTTTCCAGACTCTAACTTATATGAAGATTCCCCACTACCTTTTATTGGATATTGGTAGTCATCTCCTAGATTTACCTTGTGAGGTGATTCATGTTCTGATAGTCTAACAAAGGATTCCTTGAATCTAGTCATATGTTTGGAAGCCCCACTGTCTATAAGCCAATCATCACTATCATGAGTAATGTTACCTATGAGAGCTGATATCAGAACAAATTCATCCTCGCTTGAAGAATCTTCACTTTCATATCTGGATCTCTTCCTAGATGGTTCATCATCCTCTGCAGCATGAACATGATTTCTTCTTTTGTTGCTCTTCTTTACTATCTTATGTTTGTGAGGAAAATTCCTTGCATAGTGTCCTGCTTCTTCACAAGTATAGCATATGATCCTAGATACATCTGTTCTAGTATTTTTGTAAAAGTGCTTACCTCTAGAACCATGAGATCTTCTCTTGCTTGACTTGGAGTGAGACTTGCAGTGTACCGTAAGAACTTGGTCTTCACTTCCCATATTCTCTTCTCAAGCTCCTATCTGAGATTCTTCTTGAGAGCACTCTTCCCATAGTCTGCTGAACTTGACTAACTTCTTCCTAGCACAGATTCCTTGGATGAAAGAATCCCATGACCTAGGAAGGCCATTTAATGTAGTCATTACAATCTCTGCATTCTCCACTTCTTCATCAACTTCTTCTAGTTGCTCTTTGATCTGAGTAAGACTGGATTGTTTCTGCATTCTGAATCTTCACATTCTTCAGTTGGTTTCTCAGGGTCATCTTTTGATTGATATTCTTCCCTTTAAACAATTTGGTTAGGGCATCAAACATAGCTTTAGGTGTCTTGAGAGAGGACACCCGTGGGATAAGGTGATCATTAATAGAATCAACAATGATCCTCTTTGCCATAACCATCTTCTTCTTATGTAATGCCTTTTCCTCATCTCCCTTTGGAACTCGAACCTCCTCATGAATGTAGGAGTCTAATTCATTTTCTTCCATGACCAAGGAGATTCTATACTTCCAGGCTCGAAAGTTTTCAGCTCCTTCAAGCTTTTCATCAAGCTTGGTATGATGAGACATCTTAAATGAGAACCTCAAATGGAAATACAAAATATTTTACATCTTACCAGGTTCAAGATGTCGGATCTGAAACTTGAGCTGAAATCCTGTAGAGTTGGTTTAGGAGCAAATTAGGGTTTTGCTTTTCCGGAGTTCTGTCCACCCAAATTCCTTGAAATTTGTCCCTAACTTCGATTTTGGGGAGGAGATCAATCTAGGCCTCAGCTCACTAAATAATTCCTCTTCTGTGAAAATCCCTAATTTCCAATAGTAGTGAAAGGTCCAAAATTGAAAAAGCTCAGTAATGGATTCTGCTTCGACAGAAATATGCGCCCTAAGGAGGAGAGTTGTTCCACCTTACTTATGCTGAAAATCTGTGGAGGAAGATCCACAAACTAGGAATCCTTAGTTATCATAGCTACACAGTTACTTCTTCTCAGGTTAGCTCTAATACCATGATATTTTTTCAACATTAAGCTAGCATTATGTTAGGATCTTTACTGAGAGAATAACAAGTAAATCAATCAAACACAAGAGACAATGAACAAAGTGTTTTTGATCAGGGAAACCATAAATGGAGAAAACCCTACAACTTCCTCAGAGATAGAATCAACACAAGATGTAAAACCCCAAAACATTAAGATTCACTCTCGACATCAGTAATCTTCTTCTTGTCTAGCCCCAGTGTCTTTCCTTCCTCAACTATGCGCTACACTTGAGTGTGTAAGTGATGTGTGCTAAATAGATATCCCATATCTCTATTTACACTAATCCCAGCATGACTAAAACCCTGCTAGGGACGACCTCTACTTGGAGAGTCTAATAACCCTAGTGCCCCAGAACTGTAGGGACTTTAACTCTTACACAATCAGAGAGTTACCCAATATGACTTGACATGACTTGTTTTCATTATTGATCCTCCCAATTGGAACATTAGGGCATGAAAACATGACTCAAATACATAATAGATACATCCTGGAATAAACATAGGGTTACAATACATAAGATACATATATGAATACATTCCGAAGTTACAAATACATCAACACTCCCTCTTAACTAGGAAGGTATTCTTTCGACGCAATTTTCAGCACTGGTCTTCTTCTTTGTATCAACTGGATCATCTTGTCATCTGCATCTTGAGTCTTCTGAGTCTTCAAGTCATTGCCATCCTTCGAATATGGATCATCTCTTGATATATATCATCATGGGACATCATCACTGGATCTGGATCATCTCGTGATCTGGATCATCGTGGAACATCATCACTGGATCTGGATCATCTCTCGATCTGGATCAACATCACTGCATTGGATCTGGATCTAAATCTGGATCATCACTGTTGGATCTGGATCATCACTCGATATAGATCTCTCGGAGTCATCATAACTGGATCTGGATCATAGCTCGATCTGGATCTCACCTGGGCATCGGGGCATGACAACATGACTCAAATACATAATAGATACATCCCAGAATAAACATCGGGTTACAATACATAAGATACATAGATGAATACATTCCAATGTTACAAATACATCAACATAGACTCTCCTAGAGAAGTCTACCCTGTAGAGTAAATGTCAAGTGTAAAACAATTATAAATAGAGAGTGAGACACTCTATTTGAAACAAACACACACTAAACTGTAGCGCATGAGTGAGATAGGAGGAGCTGGAATAGGTGAGAGAGATGTCCAACAACTATCTAAGATCATCTTTGTGTTTTTGGGTTTTACTTTTTCTACTCGTGCTAATTCTATCTCTGAGGAAGTTGCGGGGTTTTATCCTTTATGGTTTCCCTGAGAAAAATTCCTTGTGTCTCTTGTCTCTTGTGATTATTGTTGCAAATGTTATTCTCTCAGATAAGATCCTAGATCATATTGATTAAATGGTAAAAATCTAACATGGTATTAGAGCTAACTTGAGAAAAAGACACTGTGCAGCTATAGAATCTAGGGTTTCTTATTTTTTGGGTCTATTTCCACATATCATCATCAAAATTAGGCTAGGATGACTCTCCTTTGAAGGGCGCATCTTTCTGTCGAAGCAGAATCTCATTCTGAGCATTTTCAATTTTTCACCTACAACTACAGCGGAAAATTAGGGATTTTTCACAAAAGTGGAATTTTTGAGTGAGCCTAGCATATAATTTCTCTCCTCCTCAAAATATAAATTTAGAGACCAATATCGAAATTTTTGGTTGTGTAAAACTCCAGGAAAGTCAAACCCTAATTTGACCCCACACTAGAAAACCCTAGAAGTCTAAATTTAGTAATCCTGGTAAATTCATTGTATCTAGGGATTAGAGAAGGATCAGAAACATAAATTTATATACGCCAAAGAAAAATTCATTTTGAACACTGTGTAAAAATTTCATCCTCATATTCGTTATATTCTAGGAGATATGATTCCTCCGAATCAGGGTTCCAACCTCTCCTAGGATTCATCACTAAACTGGACACCTTGGGAGAATTGCTATATATCGAGCTATGAAGGTCCAAATGAAATTTCACAAGATGTTTCAGATAGGGCACAAAATGTACTTTTTTTGGTACATGTTTCAGACCCAGATGATGAAACAGTCACATGTGGAAGTCTATACATGTTTTCTATGTTGAACAGTTGTGAAATAAGTCATATTGGGAAAACTCTCATAAGTCCTGATTGGTAAAACCAATTCGTCTCAAACCTATGGTGTTGGACAAAGGACAGACGAGGATACCGTAGGGAGAATTTTAAGAAACAAAGGATTAGTAATTTCAGAGATGATACAGAAACAATATAAGACAATTATGCAGAAGAAATTGAAGAAAACTAGGGCATCAAATATTTTGTAGTTCTGATCACAGTTTTGGGAAAATGAGTATGTTGCTCGGATTGCCTTGAGGAGGCGCACATTTCTATCCAAACAGACATGAAATATTCACCCAGATTTGGAACCAGGATAGACACCTCAAATCTATAAGATCTAATGTTTTCCTATTTACAGTTGAGGTTCTCATTTCAAATTCACCTATCACATAAGCTTGATGACAAGATTTGTGAAGCTGAAAAATTTCAAGTACTGAAGTATAGGACCTACATGATGCTTGAAGAAATTTACTTAGAACAATATTTCAGTAAGGAAGTTCTAAGAGCCATAGGGAGATGAGTCTAAGGCTAGAGCCAAGATAATCATTGCAGATTCTATTAAAGATCATCTCATCCCTCATGTGTCATCCTTGAAGACACAAAAAGAAAGTGTTTGATGCTATGACGAAGCAATCAAAGAAGAATAATATATTGTTATAACCACCTTGAATGTCTTCCTAGGATCATGGGATTCATTCCTTTGAGGAATGTATTCCAGAAGGAAGTGATTACCTTCAACAGACTCTGGGAAGAGTCCACACAAGAAGAAGCTCAACCCATAATAAGAGAAGAGACGATGGGAGCAATTGAATATCAAGCTCTCACAATTCAAAGAAGATCCCTCAAGCGATTAGAAATATGAAGGACCAATTCTTGAAGAACCTCTTATGCATCTTATAAGTTGGATAAGAAATGATGTTGTTATGAGTGAAGAAGATGACGAAGTTGAAGGCTCAAGAAGGAGTCTACCTACAAAACAAATAATGATAAGTATTCAATTTTTATTTCATGATATTGTTTGTTTATGCATTTGTTTATATTCAATTAATGTGTTATGCATGATAAAATGTTTGCATTGATGACAATATACTACTAATATGCATGTGATGAGTAAGTAGCACATGGTGCTATACAACTCTCCATTGCTACTTATCTAGAATTAAACCTCTTTGCTAACATATTGGATTAGTGCACAATCTCAATGATGTCATGATAGAGATGGAAGGCATCTAGAAAGTTTCCGTGAGATATGGATGAATGTTGTATTAGCTTAAATAGTTACATTATTATATCGTTATGCATAATAATTTTCCAATATGAATATGCCTTATGAAATGTCCATACAACTAATGCATTTGACTTGTAGGAAAGATTGCATACAATTTCCTGCAAGAAAAGAAGGATGAGACTTGTTCCGAAGAACAAGTGACGACAGTTCAAGAAATAATCCAAAATAAAGAATAGTATGACGAGACTTCAAGAGGCCTCAGACACTCTCTAGTTATGTGACACTGTTGAGCGTTATCATTGATGCAGAACCTTCCAGCTATGAATTAGTAGCCAAGAATAAAGGTAAGGAGAGTACCCATTCAAGAAGAATGATGTCTAGGATGCGGTATCGAGACCTGAAGGAAAGTCCATAGTGTCTTCCATATGGATCTGCGATAACACATGCATTATAAGGAAAAATCATGGGGATACAAGGAAAGATTCATAGCACGAGGCTTCTCAAGAAGAATGACGTCTAGGATGCGGTATCGAGACCTGAAGGGAAGTCCATAGTGTCTTCCATATGGATATATGATAACACATGCATTATATGGAAACATCGTGTGATACAAGGAAAGATTCATAGCACGAGGCTTATCACGGAAAAAAAAAGGAATACACTATGAAGAGACATTTGTAGCCACTAGAACTTAAGACATGTGATAGGAAGAATCATGTGTGCAAATTAAAGAAGGCCTTGTATGATCTTAGAAGGAACCCATGGGATAACACATACATAAGGAGCTTGAAGATCACCTGGAGTGATGAACATCTTAACCTTTGTTACAAGGGTTAATATCAAAGCCTGTACAGGATGACAAGTCACATGTGGGTGCGAGAAGAACTTTTGAAAAGGTTCAATATAGAGGATCTTGGTATCCCATGACCCTAAATGGATACATAGAATACTAGTAGGAGAGGAAGCTAGTTGTCACTCCAGTACAGAATGTTTCAATACATAGAGTATGAAAGGAAGAGGGAGAATCATACTTGACTTCAGAGGGAGTAATTGCAGAAGATCCCGAGGTTCAACATGGCCTGACATAATGGACAGCTTACTGATGGATCTAGTCTTTACTGAAAGTAAAGCAGATTCCAACCTTTACTTCAAGCTTGAAGGTGGAAGACCATTGATACTCTTGTTATATGTCAGTGACTTGTTCCTGATAGAAAAAGTGGAACTCATTAAAGTTGTACGAAGAGGAATCTTGCTGCCAAGTTCAATATGGAATACTTGAGTATGATGCACTACTTTCTAGGCATGGAGTTGTGGAAGAATGAATATGGAATCTCCATGGGACAAGGGAAGTATGCGGTAGAGATATTGAAGAGGTTCGAGATGATGGACTGCAAGTCCATGACCACACCTATGGCATTGAAACGAAAGCTATTGAGTGATGCTTCATCAGAGTCAGTTGATTCCACGATGTATCATCATATGATTGGGTCCTTGATGTACCTCACGAATAGAAGACTAGATATTTTATTTGTTGTGAACACAATGAGCCAGTTCTTGACAGATCCAAGACATGTTCACCTAATTGTTGTTGAGCATATTTTGAGGTACCTGAAGGGTACATTTGACTATGGCCTCAAGTATGAAGCAAATCAGAAGATTAACCTAGATGGTTATGTGGATTCAGATTGGGAAGGTAGTTCCATTGATAGGAAGAGAAATTCGAGGTGTTGCTTCAGTATGGGATCATGTGTGATCTCTTGGTTTAGCAGGAAGGAGTCCTGCATGGCGCTAATTACAGCCGAGGAAAAATATGTTGCCACTTGCTCAACTACTTGGGAGAGAGGTGCAATGAAGCTCCAGTTTGTGATCTGGATCGAGATCTCTCGAAAGAAGGATTTCTAGCATATACAGTGAAATAGGTTGTCTGAGCATAAAATCCTGGCAAAGCTCATAGGTTGCTCAAACGTAAATGGTCATGTAGGTTGTCCTCAATTGTAATTAGTCCTTGTGAATATTGCAGGTTATCCTTGGATGTAATCAGCCCTGATGTGATTATATGTTATAAATGGACAAAGTGAATTTTGAGTACTTCAGGTAGAAGCTTGGTGCTCTCCAGATCGAGGTTCCTTCTAAGGAGAAGCGATGAGCCTGAGAGCCTTTCTGAAATGGTGGTAGGTTGGACCTCCCATGGTCAGATATAAGTTTTGATCCTTTCTAACATGGTGGTAGGTTGGACCTCCCATGGTCAGATATAAGTGTTGATACTTTTCGACATGGTGGAAGGATGGGACTATGATGGTTAGATGTAAGTGCAGAGCCCTTCCTCGAAAGGTAGTAGGTGTGTCCTAATATGCTGGTGGATGTAAGTGCAGAGCCCTTCCTCGGATGGTAGTAGGTGTGTCCTACCATTCTAGTGGATGTAAGTGCAGAGCCCTTCCTTAGATGGTAGTAGGTGTGTCCTACCATACCGGTGGATGTAAGTGTAGAGCCCTTCCTCGGATGGTAGTAGGTGTGTGCTACCATGTCGGTGGATGTAAGTGCTGGGTATTTTTGACATGGTGAGAGGATTGGTTCCTCCCATGGTCAGATGTAAGTGCTGCAAATTTTTGACATGGTGGGAGGATTGGTTCCTCCCATGGATAGATGTAAGTGTTGGACCTTTCTGACATGGTGAGAAGATTGGTTGCTCCCATGGTCAAATGTAAGTGATGTTCCTTTCTGACATGGCAAGATGATTAATTCCTCCCATGGTCAGATGTAAGTGTTGTTCCTTTCTGACATGGCGAGAGGATTGGTTCCTCCCATTGTCAGATGTAAGTGTTGTGCCTTTCTGACATGGTGAGAGGATTGGTTCCTCTCATGGTAAGATGTAATTGTTGTGTCTCTCTGACATGGCAAGAGGATTGGTTCCTCCCATTGTCATATGTAAGCGTTATTCCTTTCTAACATGGAGGTAGTATTGGTTCCTCCCATGGTCATATATAAGTGCAGAAGAAGATGAAGACCTACATGGAGGCTAGGCCTACATTAAGCAAGGTTGGATCTATAGAACTTCCTATGACGAGTAGAATTGATATATAGCACCATTTTCTCAAGATAGCAGAAGCAGTGATGATGATGATACATCTTTGATGATGATCCACTGATGATGACGATCCATCTTTGATGATGATCTAGCTTTGATGATGATCTAGTAATCATGATGACCCATCTTTGATGATAATCCAATGGTGAATACTTGTGTTGATGAATTGTGTCAAGAGAATATCTTCCTAGTTAAGATGGAGTGTTGATGTATTTGTAAATTCAGAATGTATTCACTTGTATATTTTATATTTTATTTCATTGTACCCTGATGTTCCTCCGATTGGTAGAGTCTTTAATATAATAAAGTCATGTAAATTGATTGAGGTTAACCCTCCATTGTAATTCAAGGAAATAGTCCCCACAATTGTGTTGAGGATAACCCTCCATTGTAAGTCATGGAAATTGTCCCCACAGTTGAGGGGTATTAAGGTTAGTAGACTTTCCTAGAGAAGTCATCCCTGTAGAGTAAATCTTAAGTGGAAGACAAGTATAAATAGATAGTGAGACTCTTTATTTGAAACACACACTCACTCAACTCTAGCACATGCGTGAGAGAGGAGGAGCTGTCACAAGTGAGAGAGGCAATAGCTGTCGGAGATCATCTTTGTGTTTTTGGGTTTTATTTTTGCTACCATTGCTCATTCTATCTCTGATGAAGTTGTGGGTTTTTCTCCTTTATGGTTTCCACAAGGAAAATTCTTTGTGTCTCTTGTCTCTTGTGATTATTGTCATGCATGTTATTCTCTCATATAAGATCCTAAATCATATTGATAAAATGGTAAAAATCGAACAATTTCTAGATTGAGTATATGAACTGTGGCCCTATCCTATAGTATAGTGAAAACCTCATATGAAAATAGTACATGTAAAATCAATCTTGATCATGGAAACACCTAAGTGAGAAGGGAACAATCACAATGATGTCTTAGTTCATATTTACAGATATAAACTTTATTATATTATGAGTTATATTATAATATTAAAAATTTCATCATTGAAAAAAGATATATGAGTGTCATTTTTAATAGATATATTTTTTGAAATAAAAGAGGTTTATGGGAATTATGAACATTTTAAATGTTAATCTATAGGACAATTGAAAAGATCACCAACGAATTCTAAGGTTCAACATACTCATCCAAGAAGTGACAATGATAATGTAGATTTATTCTTAATGACCCAACTGAAGCAACATGAGTAGGGGGAGTGGATTTTCATTCTTACTTTCATCATTTAAATAAGAAATCAGAGTGAAATTTCAAGAAGAGAATTTGGTAATAGAAGATGACACAATTACTAAAGATGGCTTGCAAGTCAAAGATGGCATAAACGATGAATTAGGCTTGTTACCGAGAGAAATTCCTATGAACACATACTAATGTAGATTTATTCTTAATGACCCAACTGAAGCCACATGAGTAGGGGGAGTGGATTTTCATTCTTACTTTCATCATTTAAAGAAGAAATCAGAGTGAAATTTCAAGAAGAGAAGTTGGTAATAGAATATGACACAATTACTAAAGATGGCTTGCAAGTCGAAGATGGCATAAACGATGAATTAGGCTTGTTACGGAGAGAAATCCCTATGAACACATATTTCATTAAATTTGGAATTATACAAGGGATCTAGAATTTAGAAATTCAACAAGATTGAGTTTTCAAAAAATGAAAAACCATAAAATTACTTAATTCACTCATTTCAATCTTTATATTCACCATTTTTTTATAATATTATCAATATAAGCTATATAAAATCAAATTTATATAAAGTTGAAGCATATCTTTCTAATATTAAACTTAGATTCCTTACATTATTTTATTATTATAATTTTTTAATTTGTATTAATATTTGAGTTGATCAAGGTTTACCTCATCTCATGAACAGTAGATGTTGCAAGAAAATTGTTACCTATTAAGTTATCTAATGGCATTATTTGTATGTTGAAATTATTAACCATTTTATTTATAATTTGATAAAGCATATATTGTGCATGTGTTGAATTACCATGTTAGTAAGAGATTGTCTCCATTTTAGAGTGACCTACAAAGTTATTTAATGATATAGCAGTCAATGTGTTTGTTACTGTAACAAATTTATGTATTGGCATAGTAAATAATTAATTCCCAATCTTGATAATGGGTGGCTAGAACATGGGGATTTTTTCTCAACTTCAAGAAACAACAAGAACTGGAAATGCCTAGGAATTGGCTGAAACCTCTAATACCATGAAAAATTATTAGCTCATATAGTCACTGTAATATTGAACCTATGGATGAGGACACTACCCCTAATAATATTTAGAATATTGACTAGAGAAACAATTAGTAACATATACACAAGCAACAACATGGAAAACTAGGTCATACTCTATTTTATTTTCTCCCC
>LPNX010965079.1:266207-290624 GCA_001517045.1 Pseudotsuga menziesii | reverse complement strand
ATTTGCACCTGTACACCAAACATAACAAACTTAGTATTTTCTCAAAAAAACATTCAATAAACTATGAATAATTCTTAACACATGCTTTGGTATTTGATTGACCTATGGTGTGCCTCAAATATGTAGTCCTCCATGGATGTGTGTCCCCTTCATTAACATATTCCACAATCAAATGTGGTGGAGTGACATCAATTATCAAAACCATAACATAACCTGCAACAACCCTTCCTCCACCATAATAAGTTCCAACTTCTGTAGGTTCAACCTTTCCTAGCCCAATAACTTGACCATTAACCAGGAGGTCAACATAGTCCCCTTTTGTGAAAATTATACTTTCCATTATCGCTCCTACAAATTCTGTAACACACAATTGAATTATAATTTGTAGTTAGGGTTAAACCATGTAAAGTGTGCTCTTATATTTTAGGCAAAACACAATCTACAAAAAAATAATGTACTTGTAATAGCTAAAAAGGGTATGGAATCATTTTGTTGTGCAAATTAAACATTGTTCCCCACCATTTAGTCCCCACCGCCAAAAGGGACTTTAGATATAAATTATGATGGAGCTACAAAGCGTAATCAAAACAAGATTGGTTATCAATGTATATAATCTTAATACAAACACAAAACTATTCTTAGAAAAACTTGTAAAAATGTCTAAAAATTTTCCATACTTAAGAACTTGTAATAGTATTGAAGGTAGTTATTACGTAGGTTGGAATCCAACCATGATCGATCATGCAAGTTTGTATAATCATGGAACTTGTAATTGTATTGAAGGTAGTTATTAAGTAGGTTGGAATCCAACCATGATTGATCATGCAAGTTTGTATAATCATGCCTCACTGAGATTTATTTTTTGTATCAATTGTTCAAAGTAAATTCAAATATCCTTGATTGGAGTCATCCCTATTTTAAGTACTCCCGAAAATAGTTATTTGGTGTCATCTAAACCTATCTTGTAGATTAGTAAAGAATAACATCTATATGGAACTAGAGTAATACAAAATCCCAAGCAATGCTACTTGATGCCACTATTAGTATACTAATACATAGTAGAAGTTTTTCGAATTATAAGCGACTACTAGCTTTCCTTCTAGCATAAGCACACATGCTTATGCTAGAAGGAAAGCTAGCACTCATTAGCTTTCCAATAGAAAAACCCTAGGCATGATGATTGGTGGTTGCTAGGTTATACCTTGATCTTGTGCCATGTGCTCTATTCTGAAATAAGCACATGGCACAAGATCAAGGAAAGCTAGCGACTGCTAGCTTTCCTTCTAGCCTAAGAATTTCCTTGTAGCATAAGCACACATGCTTATGCTAGAATGAAAGATAGTAGTCGCTAGCTTTCGAATAGAAAAACCCTGGGCATGGTGATTGGTGGTTGCTAGCTTATACCTTCAGCTTGTGCCATGTGCTCTATTTTGAAAGAAGCACATGGCACAAGATCAAGGAAAACTAGCAACTGCTATCTTTCTTTCTAACATAAGCATTTCCTTCTAGAATAAGCACACATGCTTATGTTAGAAGGAAAGCTATCAGTCGCTAGCTTTCCAATAAAAAAACCCTATCCATGGTGATTGGTGGTTTCTAGATTATACCTTGATCTTGTGCCATGTGCTCTATTTTGAAATAAGCACATGGCACAAGATCAAGCAAAGCTAGCGACTGCTAGCTTTCCTTCTAACATAAGCATTTCCTTCTGGCATAGGCACACATGCTTGTGCTATAAGGAAAGCTAGCATTCGCTAGATTCCAATGAAAAACCCTGTGCATGGTGATTGGTGGTTACTAGCTTATACCTTGAACTTGTGTCATGTACTCTATTTTGAAAAAAGCATGTGGCACAAGATCAAGGAAAGCTAGCGACTAGTAGCTTTCCTTCTAACATAAGCATTTCCTTCTTGCATAAACACACAAGCTGATGCTAGAAGGAAAGGTAGCAGTTGTTAGCTTTCCAATAGAAAAACCCTGAGCATAATGATTGGTGGTTGCTAGCTTATACCTTGAGATTGTGCCATGTGCTCTATTTTGAAATAATCACATGGCACAAAATCAATTAAAGCTAGTGACTGCTAGCTTTCCTTCTAGCATAAGCATTTCCTTCTAGCATAAGAACACAAACTTATGCTAGAATGAAATCTATCAGCCTCTAGCTTTCCAATAGAAAAAATCTGGCATGGTGATTGGTGGTTGCTTGCTTATACATTGATCTTCTTCCATGTAATCTATTTAGAAATAAGCACATGGCACAAGATCAAGGAAAGCTAGCAACTGTTAGCTTTCCTTCTAGCATAAGCACACATGCTTATGCTAGAAGGAAACCTAGCAGTCGCTAGCTTTCCAATAGAAAAACCCTGGCCATGGTGATTGGTGGTTACTAGCTTATACCTTGTTCTTGTGCCATGTGCTCTATTTTGAAATCAGCACATGGCATAAGATCAAGGAAAGCTAGCAGTCGCTAGCTTTCCAATAGAAAAACCCTGGCCATGGTGATTGGTGGTTGCTAGCTTATACCTTGAGCTTGTGCCATGTAATCTATTTTGAAATAAGCACATGGCACCAGATCAAGGAAAGCTGACGATTACTAGCTTTCCTTCTAACCTAAGCATTTCCTTCTAGCATAAGCAGACATGCTTATGCTAGAAGGAAAGCTAGCAGTTGCTAGCTTTCCAATAGAAAAACCCTGGCCACAGTGATTGGTGGTTGCTAGTTTAAACCTGGAGCTTGTGCCATGTGCTCTATTTTGAAATAAGCACATGGCACTAACTAAAGGAAAGCTAGCGACTACTAGCCTTCCTTCAAGCATAAGCACACATGCTTATGCTTGAAGCAAAGCTAGCAGTTGCTTGTTTTTCAATAGAAAAACCCTGGCCATGGTGATTGGTGGTTGCTAGCTTATACGTTGATCTTGTGCCATGTACTTTATTTTTAAATAAGCACATGGAACAAGATCAAGGAAACCTAGCAACTGCTAGCTTTCCTTCTAGCATAAACATTTCCTTATAGCATAAGCAAACATGCTTATGCTAGAAGGAAAGCTAGCAGTCAATAGAAAAACCGTGGTCATGTTGATTGGTGGTTGTTGGCTTAGGCCTTGATCTTGTGACATGTGCTCTATTTTGAAATAAGATCATGGCACAAGATCAAGGAAAGCTAGCAACTGCTAGCTTTCCTCCTAGCTTAAGCATTTCTTCTAGCATAAGCACACATGGTTATGCTAGAAGGAAAGCTATCAGTCTCTAGCTTTCTAGTAGAAAAACTCTGGTCATGGTGATTAGTGGTTGCCAGCTTATACCTTGATCTTGTGCCATGTGCTCTATTTTGAAACAAGCACATGGCACCAGATCAAGGAAAGCTAGCGACTATTAACTTTCCTTCTAGCATAAGCATTTCCTTCTAACATAAGCACACATGCTTATGCTAGAAGGAAAGCTATGAGTCGCTAACTTTCCAGTAGAAAAATCTTGGTCATGGTGATTGGTGTTTGCTATCTTATACCTTGATCTTGTGCCATGTGCTCTATTTTGAAATAAGCACATGGCACAAGATCAAGGAAAAACAACAACTGTTAGATTTCCTTCTAGCATAAGCACACATTCTTATGCTAGAAGGAAAGCTAGCAATCGCTAGCTTTCGAGTAGAAAAACCCTGGGTATGGTGATTGGTGGTTGATATCTTATACCTTGAGCTTGTGCCATGTGCTCTATTTTGAAATAAGCACATGGCATCATATTAAGGAAAGCTAGCGACTGCTAGCGTTCCTTCTAGCAAAAGCATTTTCTTCTAGGATAATAACACATACTTATGATAGAAAGAAAGCTAGCAGTTGCTAGCTTTCCAATAGAAAAATCCTGTCCATGGTGACTAGCGGTTGCTAGCTTATACCTTGAGCTTGCGCCATGTGCTCTATTTTGAAATAAGAACATGGAAAAATATCAAGGAAAGCTAGCGACTGCTAGCTTTCCTTGTAGCATAAGCATTTCCTTCTAGCATAAACACACATGCTTATGCTAGAAGGAAAGCTAACAGTCGCTAGCTTTCCAATACAAAAACTCTATCCATGGTGATTGGTGGTTGCTAGCTTATACCTTGAGCTTGTGCCATGTTCTCTATTTTGAAATAAGAACATGGAAAAATATCAAGGAAAGCTAGCGACTGCTAGCTTTCCTTGTAACATAAGCATTTCCTTCTACCATAAACACACATGCTTATGCTAGAAAAAAGCTAACAGTCGCTAGCTTTCCAATACAAAAACCCTGTCCATGGTGATTGGTGGTTGCTAGCTTATACCTTGAGCTTGTGCAATGTACTATATTTTGAACGAATGCTACATTTCCTTCTAGCATAAGCATTTCTTCTAGCATGACACACATGCTTATGTTAGAAGGAAAGCTAACAGTCGCTAGCTTTCCAAGATGTAATTCCTATAATGACATTTGATAGACATGTCATATTTATTTTTGCCAACATGTAATTCCTATAATGACGTTAAAGAGAGACAGTACAAAGCAGTGGCCTATCCATAAAATAATGATAGTTGTTCTGAGTCGTCATTGCTATGTAAGGATATTGATCAGTGTATTGTTTTGATGATCCATTTAGATGAAGTTGTAAAGACAATAGTTTGATAAATGGGCCATGGAACTTGTGAGAAGTGCCCTGGTAAAACAAGACTATTTAACTTGAGACTGGACTTTGAAGGTAGATGGCACGCTTGTCTGACTCCGTTAAGTATTGTTCCCTTCAAACTTGAAAATTTGCTATAATTACTTTCTTTCAAGTATTGAACATATATATGCAGATGAATAAAACTCATCCGTTATATATTCACACGAACTATTGGTTGTCCTATGATCTATCAATGGGAGCGTCGAGTACCATGATCAGTATTAATGGTCCCATTTCTAAGATTTGAAAATCTATTATACAACAATATTTAATCTACCAAGAGCTTGAAATTCAATTCATGCTCTATGTCGGGCATTGCCAAGCATTATTAGTGCACAGTTCCTATGCTGACTATTCTTCGACCTATGGCCTGACTTTATTATTATCAATCTTTTTATTACAAGGCGATGATCACTAGTTGAAATCATTGTATAGGGAGTACTCAAATCCTTTCCTTTCTGTCGGCGTACTCTGTCCAGAACTGAAATATGTTATTTTTGCTTTGATCTAAAAATTTTCTTCCACAGGGCTGATTGATTTCTTATGCAGATTGAATATTTGTTGAACATATATATAGAATATTCAATTTTCCCGAGCACACTGGGAAATAAAAATATTTAGAGCATCTTCTTTAGGTTTGGAGATTGCTGTCAAAATAATAATGCAATGATCAAACTAACTTGCAAAATCAGATCATTATAAGCGCAAAATTTAACTTGTAAGACCAAGACTATATTTGTGAATGGTTGCTATGGATGTTTCCTTTTTCCTGCATGTTGAGAATATCATTACCAGGCTTTACGAGTTTGTATTGTTATTGGCACTCAGACCCCACATTATTCCATTCAATTCAACACAGTGACTACGTTTATTTTCAAAGTAAATAATTAGTAGACATATTTTCTTTCGTTTGTACTGCTAATCTGCTAGAAGACCGACCACTTCTCACTGATTCCTGGGTGCATTCCTGGTCGAAAAAATAAAGAGATTGAGCTGTATTGGAAGGCGAGAAACCTATGTACTGTACTTCCTTGAAGCCTGTACCAAGTCACTTAAGTAGTCCTAGTCCCCTTGTTGTTACAACTATGTTTGGAATTCATGCAGGCAAGCATTCTTTGACATTGGTGTTCGTGGAAACAAAAAAGGGATCTGATTCATTGGAATACCGGTTGTGTTCCAATAGGTTTCCACTGTTCCAGAAACCAGTATTCATGGAGACAGAAGCCAAAGGAGCATGAGAAAACATTGAGGTCTTTCAAGATTGGGCTCACTCCTATTCTTGTTGCTACAGATGTTGTTGCTCATGGTCTTGATTTTCCACAAGTTGCTCATGTTCTTAGTTTTGATTTGCCAAATGACATTGATGATTATGTGCATCGCATAGGGCATACAGGTCATGATTTGTTTATTGCCTTCCTCCATGAAGGTAATTTTAATTTAGCTAAGTCTCTTGCTGAGCTTATGCAAGAATCAAACCAAGAGGTACCTTCATGGTTTTCAGCTTATTCTTCAAGATGTGGAATTACAGAGCTGAATGGATGGGAAGAGAGAGCTGGAATAGTAGAGCAGAATAGTTTACAGAGAGGCAGAGTTTACAGAACGGAACAGCACAGATGAAATAGAGCAGAACAAAATGGAACAGGATGGGACATAACAGAGCACACAGCTCTTCAATTTAATTCTCATTAGCATAATCAAAATGAATATAATACAATAATACATAAGAGATGTCTTGTTAAGCGAGAGACTCAACAATTACACCTGTCATATGTCAGATATGCAACTTCATGCATTCAATGCCGATAATTTAGAAGACCAGAGAGAAAGATCTAGCGCTCTTACTAAAGAATCACAGAATATCGTAGGCATGGGAGATCATATTTGTCTCCTTACAAATCTGATATTGTAGAAAGATGGATGTCAAGTCATTTCCCTTATGGGTATGGGGGGGCTCGGTAAAACCCTTCTGGCTCAAAATCTATTCAAAAGCGAAAGGGTCCAACACGGTTTTGACTACTTGGTATGGCTTGATTTATCACACAGCTTTGTAGTCGAACAAGTGTTGCTGGAGATGTGTAGCCAAATCAAACTTCGAGTGAATGAAAATCAAGATCAGACAGAGGATGTTATAAAAAAAATTCATCAACATTTAAAAGACCGTCATTGTTTAATTGTTCTGGATGACGTGTGGCACAGGGATGTTTTGGAGAAAATTGGTTTGCCATTGGAAAAGGAATCTAAAATGAAGATCCTGCTCACGACATGTAATAGAAAAGTTGCAGAAGCTATGCCGCCTCCTTATGACATCCAAACCCTAGAGTCTTTATCCTCGGAAGACAACATGAAGTTGTTTTGCATTCATGGTTTCCCTGAACGGTGTGCAGACAAGAGTCCTCCAAATGAGCTGAGCAGCTTAGCCCTCAGAATTGTAGAAAAATGTGCTAGATTACCCCTGGCTATTAAAACAATAGAATCTTCTATGGCAAAAGTAAGGAGGCTTCCAAATGACTGGGAAAGGACCTTGAATCGTCTACTTGTAGTAGATGCGATGAGCGAGAGCGTTATGGCGTCCCTCAGGTTAAGTTATCAAATTTTTCCCAATCATCTTAAGCTTTGTTTTGTTTACTTCTCAGTCTTTCCTAAAAATACTCAAATAAAGTTCGACTATTTACTGCATGCTTGGACATCTGAAGGGTTTACTCCAGAAAGAAGAGAAGAAGCATTCGATGTAGCACGCTCATACATTGACGAACTTATTGATCGATGCCTCCTTGAGGTTTCAAAGGTTAGTGGGGATGGGCGAGTGAAATATTGCAAAATGCATGATTTATTGCACGATTTAGCCATTTCCGAATCCCACAAGCAAGCCAAACGTCTGTTAATGCCAGGAAAGGAATTTTGAATGAATTGCCACTAAGTGAGTGCGTGGACCTCCGTAGGATTTCATTGATTAAAAATTGTATATCAACAATAAATGGAACCCTCTAGTGTCCAGGGCTCCGCACTCTTTTTCTATGGAATAATACCCATCTTAGATCAATTTCTGCAAGTTTTTTAACTAATGTGAAATATCTAGCTGTATTAGATTTAAGCCAGACTTCTATTGCTTCATTGCCGGAAAGTGTAGGGAATTTGAAACATTTGAGATTCTTGAATTTATCCCAGACAGAGATAGAGAAGTTACCTAAATCATTGTCTCATGTACGAAGCCTCATGTTTCTTGATGTTAGTGGGTGCAAACATCTATGTGAGCTGCATTCGGGCATAGGTGAACATAAGTCGATGCTTGTCGATGAACCTTTCCATGTGTATAGAGATGTTCGAGATAGTCATTATGTATTGATGATATCCAGATGCATTTCAATTGATGATGATGATGCCTCCCTAGCTAAGAGGGACTGGTGTTGTAGTAGTCGTGTGAGGCTCATCCTCACAAGTCGACCCTAATAGAGAACACAAGTTGGCCCAAAAAAGAGACAAAACAAGTCAAATCAACCCCAAATGAAAAATTAAATTGTTGGCAACTTACACTATAAATAGGAGGCGCCTCACTTCATTTTCACATCAAGCGCTCAAGCAAGTTCACTCAAGTGAGGAGAGAAATTCACTACAGCTAGGAGAAGACTAATTTTGGGGATCTTCAATCTTGGAGAAGTTTCTCTTTGTGTTTCTTGGTTTTATGCTACTATCATCCGAATGTACATCTATCTCTAAACGATTTATCTCTCTTGGTATGGTGAGCTCAGGGGTGACATTATTTTTTCTATGGTTGGGAGATGATCTTTGATCATCGTGGTTAAACAAGCTCCACAATCATTTTGTTTCTGGTCTTTGTCTTTCTTTTAGTGATCCTAGTTATGCAGATGTCAAAATCTAACATAGACAACTACAAAGAAAGAGAGGAACGTGAAGCGTTGAGCAAAGGTCAAATGCTTTTTTTTCCTAACATTAATGGAGATTCATTTTGTAGATTCAAAATTCTCGCGACCTCAAGGAGATTTATGAGGCAATTAATAGTATGATGGTGAAAATCAAAGATGGTATTTGTCAAAAGGATCCTACATTGGCCTTCTTCAAACAAATCCAAGTTACTTTATATAATAAGGGGGATAAGTTGAATACCCTTTTTACCTAGCTACAACTACATCCCACCCAAAATGGTATGTGGAGAGATTGGCAAGAGTGCCACCTATACATGATTCTACACAAATGAGGGGTTCAAAAATACATCTCCAATATGTATAGTCTATAAAGGAGGAGACAGTAATCCAATAATAGATAAAAGATTTTTTTTTTAAATCAGCAAAGGAACTCCTAAAGTACATTAGTACATTAGAGACCAAGGGAGATACTCTGATCTACCTAAGAGGAACTATTAGATTGTGGAAGATGCTTTGAGATGGAACTCCAAATATTTTCCATATTGCAATCAAAGTATTCTCAAGGATGGTTAGTTCCTAAACTATTGAGAGGAGTTGGTAACAAGTTTGATTTACCTCACTATAACTACAGGAGATTTGATTTATGTAGTTGCAATTGTGTCATGATTTATAGAAAGTCCCAAAGATGTTCACTTGAAAGCAACAAAGAAAATATAAAGGTATGCCAATGGGATTGAATATGTGCAGGGTAATGTCATCAAATTGGTTGGATACATGTATTCAAATCAAGCGAGTTACATAGAGGAAAGAAAGTCTGCCATACCTTACTTTTTTAGCATGGGATCAAGAGAAATTTCAAGAATTAGTAAGAAGCAACTAATAATCATAGTGTCCCCCACATAGCAAAATACGAGGCAATAGTCCATGCATCATGTGAAACAAGGGGTTTTAGCTATTTGGAATCTTCAAGAGATCCAATCCACACCCCTTCAACACCCCTTCATTCTAAAAGCTAGTGTTTGATTTAACTCGAGAAGAATTTGATGTTCCATGAAAGAACCAAGTGTATAAAGATACAATGCCTCTCCATCCAGTCTGAGGTGCAAAACTAAGAGATTGATGTCTTTACTGCATAACAAGATCAGCATTCAAGCCTCCTCATGAAAGCATGGATAGGGAGAAATTTCAAAAAATTAGAGAAAAAGCCTATGTAAAAGAAAATAATAAAGGCATTAAAAGGGGTGTTTAAGGTGCAACTCCCATTTCAGTTGCATAACCTACTTTTCTATACTTCACAACAAGGTCAAATTTTTGAGTGTTTACAACTCTAAGGTGTGCAATCTATTTTTGGGTTAGCATATTTTTGGTTAAGGCTAAAACTCGCCCTTGGTTGTACATTTCTAGGAAAAAAATTGTGGATAAAAATGTATCACATATGCTATTCGTATTGTACAAGTTTTTGGAAATCCCTCGTCTTATAGATTGTGCTCTAATAAATGTAACAACTTCCAATTCTGTTATATGATGTTCTTGCCCTTTTGCAGATTTGTTGCTAGATTGTAGATTCTTGTTTTTATCCTTTAGAGTTTCTAACTCGATAATCCCTGTCACTCCCATCCAAGGACATGGCACTTCAAACCTGAAAAGAGCCCTGTGAACTTTGCTTGGCTACAAAGGTGGATAACACCCATAACAAGACAAATGGAACTCTCAGGTAAACTCGCAACAGGATTTTCTTCATATACTTGGAAACCCTAGAGTCTAATGCTTATCAATTAAAAATAAATGGTGAGATTCAATCACCTATCTCAGGGAAAACCGATCCTGAAAACTTCTATTTTTTTCATTTAAACTTGCAGCAGAGTGCATCTTATTGATAATATTTCAATTTCACTGTTTAAATGGAGCTAAGAGTTGGGGAAGAATTAACTCTAATATTTTGTCATGTAATCGAGCATGGTAATAGTTTAGATATACATGTTTCAACCTTCTCTGTTTAGATAACTGAATAGATAGATAATTAGGATGATAGTGAGAGCCAAAAATCTGTAAAGGCTTGGAGCGACAACTCTGCCTAGGGACAGTTAAGGGAGTTGACGGTTTTTCTTTCTCTCACATCCTACATCCTTTAAAATTCGTTTGTCCAATTGACGATTTTTAGAAAAATTTGTCTTCATTATGGTGATGGTAATAATTATCTCAACTCAAAATTTCTGTCTTCCTTGAATTTGCTGATCAGAAATCCATTTTCTATATTCTATTGTATAGCAACAGGGATATAGATAAGCCTGTTGATGGACAAACATAATACTAATGCAGAGAAAAAACACTCCAAGAATTAGAAGGTAAGAATTTGAGTGAGAACTTCAACTTTCTAACATACTGTGAAAAGCTTTTTCAATCAATCTATATCATGTGTCTGTTTTTATCAGGAGCCTAATAAGGAAATTTTTTTCTACACTAAAAATGTCTCTACCTACAAAATTCCAGGTTGATTGAAAACTGTTGATCAAGAGTTGGCTTTTACCTCAAACTTTGTACCAAACCATATTTTACCTAATTTGGCGGGGGTAATAGTCGTTTTTCCTCTGACAAAATGTTCAAATCCTCTGAAGAAACATGCATTTTAGACATACCATGTTCTACTAGTAGTGAGAAATATATGCATACAAAACAAACGGGGAAGACAATTCTCTTAATGCCAAATTTTGTGTACCATTAGTTGCATTGGAATGTCCTTCACAATACTCCATGCATTTCTGCAATTTCAATTGAGCTCCTTCAGGGTCACATTTTCCTGATCTTAGAATTTTGCATTTAAACACAAATACCCCAAAAGGTGGGTACTATCATAACTTATAAGTAGACAGTAATGGGTAACACTTACAAAATAACAATAGAATGCCTACTATAATATTGATTTTAATAATGTTAATAAGTTATTCTTTGCTATGCTTTCAACTTGGCCTACTTTCAATCTATGGTTTGTTAACATTACAGTCTAGAAAATTGATATACTTTCTCTTTAATACAGGCCAGAAATTTCTTGTTGTTAGTTTTGACATGAGATTATAATATGAAAGACATAGTTGTTTGCCTAGCAATGTTGTCATCATACAATTAAGTTCACTGAAACTCTTTATGAGTTGTTTCCTGTGAGTTCTATGCAAAGTCCTGGCTGGCAATATGAATAGATTATACCCTTGGGAGGCTAAGCTATATCCATTAAAGCACATTATAGTGTATAGTTCAATCATGTTACATGAGTAGCTATAATTTCTTCACTAGTAAATATTTTTTCAAAATGCTTGCAAAATGCCATATGCCAACCTCTACTTGTTCCAAAGCTGACAGGCTAAACTGGAAAGTCATCAAAGGTCTTTTAATACTAACTGAATATACAAAAAACTAACTTGTTGCAAAGGCATAAAAAAATTAATCCATCATTAAATATATATCCTCTTTCAAAGCATTTCACAAAACATTTACAGCCAAACAGGTTTGTCATTTCTAAACTTGTTTTCAATATTTCCAAACTCCTAAAACCTGTAGTAGGTTTGTGCAACCAAGTAATACAATCAAATCATCAAAAGCCCGTAACAGCCCTTATGTGCCAAATTCTAACTTTAGTCCATCAGATTAAAGCCGCACCTGATGTTCGAGAAATACATTTGTTGCTTTGTTGCTTTTCTTTTTGCAGTGGTTGTTTTATTGAAATGTTGTAACTTGGTTATACTATAGTAGTGACATGTATCAAACGATGACCAAAATAACTCACTTCAGCACCCAAAAGTAGAATTTATGCATGGGATGAGGCACTCTGGCTTCCTTTGCATCTCAACTTCTGTAACTCATACAAGGTTTACATGAGGAAGACAGAAAGTTGAGTTTTCTGCCTAAGTTTGTAGCAATAGCAAAAAAAAAAGGTAGCACTTTTGACTTATGCCATAAACTGGCTCCACTTCTTTCTTAGCTAGCAGTCTCAACACTATCGTTCCCACAAACTCTTTGTAGGTTGCATTTCTTGTGCAGTCTCAAATTATTAAGTAGAACCAAACCTAACAAAACAAATTCCTGAACCATTGTTAACACGGATCTGTTCTTGCCATTATTTTTACCAAATCGTTGGAGGTTTGTTGGTTAATAGTGTAGAGATGAAGTATTTAATCTTGTGGTTGCCAGTATAGCCATGAATATTCAGTTCTGGATGAAGCAATAAAACTGCTGATGATATGCATTTAGATATCCGTTCATGATTGAAACCCAGTCTAGTTAGAAATTAGAACATAGAGTTTAAATCATTTACACAAACTACAGCAAATGATAATGTGCAAAAGACAAATTACAGCACAGAGATATGTGAATACTTACATTATGAATAGTGGAGGATGTGACGAGGTCGGTGATTTCTTGTAGATCCTTCCTCTCGCGAGGGAACAATTATGCGGATTCTTAGCATAAGGAAGCTAATAGGGAAAGAATGTTCTCCTTAATGCCTATATCTTCTTCTTCTGCGAGAGAAGAAAACAACCACCTGCAATCTGCATATAATACTCTATTTCAGATATTAAGTTACAAAACAAAGTGCAAATGAGGAGCCAGCGATCATTAAAGCATGGGAGATTGGATGGGAGATGAGTTTGACATGTACATGTAAGTCTGGTTTCACACTATTTGATTTCATGGAGGGTCGATGGTAGATTTGGAAAGCAGAGGGAGATAGTTTCTAGATTGAAATTTTGAAAAGAATGAGGGAAAATGTAACTCTCGAAATTCAAATTCAAACTCAAGAGGGATAAAGAGCCTTACCAATCGAAATTTGAAATTTGGAGTTGGAGGTAAATGTCATGTTAAAGTGTTTGAATTTGAATTTGAAACTTGGCGCCTTTGAAACAACCATCGCATCCATATAATGATGGGCTGCCAACTGGACAATTCTCAAATCAGTCAAATGGTGGAGGAATTAAAGGCTGCCAACTGGAGGATTCTTGAATCAATCAAACGACGGAGGACTTTTAATTGATGGCCACACAAAATCAGATTCTTGAAATTAATTTACACAAAAATTACATTATTTAAATCTAAATCATTTTTTAAACATTTCAATGAAATAGTTAAAACAAATATTATTAATGTTTTTATGACAAATATTCAAAATTATAATTTTTATTAATAATTGTTATTAAAATTTATAAAGAAAAAAAGCCTTAGCCTTTCATGTTTCACTTATCATTGTATTTTCAAATTAGACAATTTTATTTTTATGGTGTCATTTTTCTGTGCATGTGCTACATTTGGTGGCTTTAATCTGCCAATTTAATTCACATAGGAGCATGATCGAGAGCTTCTTTCAAGGGTGGTTTTCTGAGTAGCAAGGGATCCTCCTAGCAACTTGTAATAGCACATTGTTTGGCCATATATTTTAGTGTTTTCTCCTCCAACATGAGCTGTCCTATCCCTTTATTCATACAGGGGTGCTTCTAATCACTTGTAGCATGTTAGTTTATTCTTTGCAATGTTACCAACAACCATGTAGATGAGTTTACTTTAAAATTTTCTATAATAGGCCTGTTACTTTCTTCTCACTATGGTATTGATTGCTTCTATAGACTGTTCAATTGGATAAACTTGATCACAACATAGAGGAGTCTCCTCATGCTTTGGGAACTTAGATCATGCTTTGGCCATGAATAAACTATTACACTTCCCGGAAGAGCTAGAGAGGACTGTAAACCCATTTGTGCGATCATATGACCACCAACAAGATTAGAACAAGGGCATGGAACCTGTGGTTGTGTACATCAAAGAAACACCCAAGGAGTACGTTTTCTACGCTGACGTTCCTGGTCTGACCAAGTCCGATATCCAGGTAACTGACCAAGAATTGAAATTATCTCCAATGAGTTCGATTTTTTAAGTGTTTGAATTATTGTGCCATTAATCTACAGGAAATGGTTGCAATTGAATTGTAATATTGTGCAGTGCAATGGAATGAAAAATGGGTGCAAACACAAAGTTGGGAAACAATTCCATGATAAATCGCTTTTTTCTTGTATAATTTCCAGTTTCTTAGCCGAGAAAAAAGTCAACATATTTTTTTGGCCGATATGATCCCTGCAGCCTTCTCTGTCTTCCCAAAGACATTGGTGTCATGAAACTCCTTGAAATTATTCATCTAGGTGGCTGCGAAGTCCCGAAATGGATCTTTCACCTCCAAAACCTCATGGAGCTGAAGTTAGTTGGTGATAACGATTCAGAGCATTCACCTCGAATTTTGAATGTTCTGAAGCGGGGAAATTGAAAATTCGAAACCTCATGGAGCTGAAGTTACTTGGTGATAACGATTCAGAACATTCACCTCGAACATGTAGAAGTTTCAAAAGTATCCCTATTGGTTCACTACTTGTTCTGGATGACTGATGGTATATGTCTCCATGAAGTCCCTTCATGTTGCGTGGTGACTTCCTTTATTTTTCGAGACATTGATGTTGGGGTAGTACTTTGAGGTGGGTCTTTCACAATTTCTTGGAGATGAATGCATCCTCCATTAAATGACTCTTTCAACGGTGGTAAAATCTAGCCTCGGAATATGCAGCAAGCAACAATATATGGCATAGCATTCTCTATGCATGAACCATCTAAAACAGCCATTGTACCATTACTCTTTATCTTGGATCGATATACTTTAAAGACGAATAATCCTCTGGATCAGCTAACCTACGAAAAAGAATCCTTCTATGATGGCCTAGGTAGTGATAACCATCCCTAGTGTCTTAAACCTTGAAATAGCCATGGTATATTCCTCATAGAACAAAAATTCTTTATGAAACTATTGTGTTGTAGGCTTAGTCGTCATTCATGGCACATCAATGTTGTAGATAAATTTTATTTCCTAAGACCATATATCTAAATTCTGTACCATGAATTGGTTCATTAGAATCACCTGCAGGTTTCTAAACTTTGAGCCATGATATATTATTCAAATGTAAAATAGTTGTTATGTAGGGATTTTCAAGTGGGATTGGGCTTTGAGCATGGCCTATTAGTGGTGTAAACAAATGTTATGGATTGATACCTAGAGTGATTTTCCCCTTGACCATGCTGAGATCAAAATAACCATCAATGGTGTGTTAAAATTCAAAATTTTCAATATATCTTTATCACATGTCAAATATTCCTTATGGGGAGCTTGTGTGGTTTCCTTGAACCCCGATATAGGCCATCAAACTTGTAGCATTAGTTGATTTTAGTAAACCAAATATTTGATATTTGGAAACCAAATATCAAATCTGAGACTTGAGTTGTCTTTTGAAGACCAAGAACTAAGCGAAGGCTTGAGGTAGGATGCATGTTTCTTGAAGACTAACAATGTCAATTTCATCTCACTTTACTCCTTTTGAGATCATGATCATTTGTTTCATACTGCAAAGCCTATCATGCTTCAAGTTCATTTAAATAGAATAATTGGCTCACTCTGTTCACATAATTTAACTTGTTTCATCCAATGGAATAATTGGCCTGCATCCATAGTCGACCAGAATAACGGAGAAATCTTCTTGGTTCAAAATCTTGAAGCTCATGAGGGCGAGAGTATCTTCGAGTTTAGAGTAGAAATGGGATAAATTAAGAATGTTACTAAATTGCACAGAAGATTGCAGTTAATGAAATTATGCTTGCTAAGGTAGTCTCTATTTTTAGAAAACTACACTTAACTCTAACTCATGACTCACGCAACCACCAACTAGAAACATGGCATCAACCTCTCGAGTCATCCGATTTCTTAAGGGATTTGTTACATGACTCAACACTCATTAACACCTAACAACTAAGAATATCCCCTATCTAACTTTACTAAGAAATAAATACTTTGTACATGAAAGGTTACAATGGCCCCTCCTTGAGCTAATGTATAGACCCTTAGGTCTTACCATACATTTACACATAATCCTGAAAGCTAATGCTCCTGCATCATGTCTCAATTCCTTGGGAATTATCTTCCATGCAAGAAGACCATGTTTTTGGCCTTAATGAAATTATTGAGGCATCTAGAGCCATGAACAATACCTAGAAGCACGATTGATCACTATGCATGATATTGAATGGATATCCATGCCACTATGTATCCATGTATTAGGGACATGCATTCACCAACAACACATGGCATTTTGAGGGTCATTGTCATATTATTAAGAATGTCAATGAAATTAGGGTGTTTTTAGAAGTATGTACATGTCTCGACTGAAAAAAAGAATATAATTTTCAAAATGAAATTTTGTTTATTTCATAATATATATTTTTTCACTAATATAAAATAAATGAATATTAAATATTATTTTTGACATAATTAGGTCTTTCATATATCTTAGAATTTTGAGGTGGACCGCTATCTATGATTTTTTGCAATTTGGTTGCAAGTGTTCTTCTTTTGTAAGAACCTAACCCTTTCCCTCCTCTATTTGTCTCAGAGGCGGTGAAGAGGAAGATTGAGCCTTCACCCAACTTTCTCAAGTATCGTTCCCCCATCGTTTTGTTCCAAAATGGATTGTTGCATTATATTCTATAATATTCTAGATTTCTTGTGTTAACATGCAACTTTGTTAAGAGAGGTTGGTGTGTTAACTTTTTTTCTTATGCATTATGTGGTCTTTCTCTCTCCTTGGGATTATGGTGCCTTCTCCATTTTCCCAACTTAAGAATCTTCTGTACTTACAGGTATTTGGAGATTCAAGGGTTGTTAATATAGATTGGGTCATAGGTAAAGTTGTTCTTACATTCATTGACCTCCACTGGTGGCAATGGTCACACCATGGTCTAAAAAAACATGGTCATAATCATAATCAATTTTGGGTTTCTCTTTAACTGCCAAATCCATGATACGGTGGCTTTAACACGGGAGCCTATCCACACCATCATTAGAAGTAAGAGTAAAGACTTTGATTTAAAGTTAGACCTTTCAAAGGCTTATGACAAGGTTAGATGGAATTTCCTTTGGTTACTGATGATTCAAATCGGGATGGGAAACAATTAATTGGATAATGAGGCATGTTTAGTTGACCTCCTTTGTTGTTCTTATAAATGGCTCCCCATCGAATTTTTTTAGGTCCACAAGAGGCCTAAGACAAGGGTTCCTGCTCTCACCTTTTTTATTCCTTCTAATAGCCGATGCTCTAAGTAGACTTATTCACCATGCTAGAAGGGAAGGTTCTTATAAAGGATTCAAGGTGACTAGATATGAAGAACTCTCTGACATTTTGTTTGTGGATGATGTGTTAATGATGGGTGAAGGAACATGGGAGAACCCCATAGAAGATGAACAATTCTTGGACTTGTATAAGAAGGCTATAAGAATGCATATCAATGTAAAGAAGTACATCCTCTCAAAGAATGGTCTCCCTGATACAGTAAGGAATAGGATAAACTCATATTTCCCCTATTCTATAAAGCCTCTATCTAATGGTTCCAAATATTTAGGGTTTTTTCTCAAACCAAACGCTTATTCATTTAAGGATTGGATGTGGTTATACAAAAAGATTGAAGGCGGAATTGGGTGTTGGACCAACAAGTTCTTATCAAGGGAAGGAAGATTGGTTTTACTCAATGCATTCTTACAAAGTATACCTATATATTGGGTACACAGTGCATATATCTCAAAAGTCATACTACCGAAAGTAAGGAAAAAATTCTTCTCTTTTTTTATGGTCAGCAAGTAAACAGTTGGAAGTAACATCTCTCAGTTACAAGTATTTGGGGAATCGAAGATGGTGGTTGATTGAGTCAATAAGAAGATCCAAAAAAATTCTCCTCATCTTCAACAACATTTGAGAGCAATCACAAGTCTTTTGGACCTTTTCTCAGGCCTTAGCATAACACATATTTACAGAGTATTAAACATGGAGGCAGACAACCTGTCCAAACTTGCTCTGCTCTTAGCTCCAGGACACCTGGATATAGAGGAAACAAAAGATGATTAGGATATTTCCCATAAAAGAATTTTCTTGGGATTCTTTTTGTGAAAGATGTAAACTGTAACCGAAATAGGAAGAAGGATGTATAGAGTGGTTATTGGAATGTATGGAAATTAAGAAAAAAAATTACCAAGGGAGTCATCCCTTGTATCTTTTTTGATGTAATGAGAGTTCCAGTGGAACAGTTCTTGATCACTCTTGATTTAGTGGGTGGATATTTTCCTATTAATATATATATGCAAATTCTTGTACATAAACATAATACAATTCTCAAATTAATATAAAATATCTATATCATATTTTTTTAATGTATATATATATATATATATATATATATATTAAAACATTAAAATGCAAGTAATCTAAAATAATTATAAAAGCATCACAATTTTTTTCAAAAAAATATAATTAAAATTAATTACAATATTGTAACTAATTGTAACCTTAATTTAAATTTTTTTAAAGAATACTAACAGAAATAGTTATAACGTATTAAATAAAATTTTATATCTAACGGATGATTTTATTGACACTCATTCAAAAAAATTAATAAAGACTTGATATATAAAAAAAAACATGTCTTATGCTACCTTCTATCTTTATATAAAAATGGAACTTCAGTATATAGAAACTAGATCTTACTTGTAATCACAGCCTTTCAAAACTTCTTCTCTTTACATTATTCACTAAGAGTTAGAAAGCATATCATTTATTTTTTATTTTTTGTTAAAGCAATTCCTTTCATTTTATAATCAGTTTAGAGCATATTTACAATTGAGAGTGATGTGGCTTATCTAGCTTATCAGGGAAGCATACCCAATAATAACCCAATAATATTCTATGAATTAATTTTAAAAAATTATAAAAAAAGAATCTTTCTTTTAAATCCAATAGTCTAGTTGTATTAGTTCCCAGAAACCCTTTGATTACATTAATGAAGGTCGTGCATCTAGTTTAAAGAATTACATTATTATTGTTAGACTAAAATTATATTATTATTGTTTTTCTTTGGCTTGCATTCAATAATGAATATAGAGTTTATAATAATCCATGTAATATTTTAAGAATAAAAAGTTTTATTAATCCTGAATCTGCTTTAAGTCCTTTTATTTTCCCATCTGTATTTATCCAAATCGAAAGGCTTAAAGTATATTTTAAATATTTAAGATCATTGCTTCAACACTGGAAATGTGGTATTAGTTACATCTGTGATATTAATTAAAAGAAAGGAAATTTATTCCGATTAAGTGTTAATTCGGATTCATCCCAACTTCCATAAATGGTTAATTCGATCGTTAAGGTTTGTAAGGAATCCTTTAGTATGAGTATATTAAAATATAACTACATCTCGATGACTGAGTTGAAATATTTGCACAACTGACACTATTTTAAAGTTTATTAAAATACCCAACCACTGGATAAAAATACATATAAATCATTTATATATATTCACTATATGAATAATAACATTCTATTCATAACATTTGAACTGCCCATATATAATCATAATTATATATAACTTTAAACCATTACATTATCTTGTTCCTGTAAAACTCGACTCCATTATATTAGTTTGCATCCAACATCTTTAATATTTATGATTTATACACTTTTCCATAACATATGGAATTGAATTTAATATCACATATGTTTATCGACCATAGAACTACAATTCGACTGTAACTATGATTTATGATTTATACACTTTTCCGTAACTATGGTAATATATTTAATATATTTGATCTCTACATTTATGATTTATACACTTTTCCATAACATAGATAATTGAATTTAATACCACATGTTTATCAACCACATAACTACAATTCCACTGTAACGACTATGGCAATACAGAGAATATATTTAATCTTTGTATTTATGATTTATACACTTTTCAATAACGTAATTGAATTTAACACCGTGATCTTTGATCTTTAATCTCTGTATTTATATATCTCTGACTGGATAGGTAGGAAACATTAATGCCGAATGAGACTCAGTCGTCATTGATATGATGTTTACATCATGGGTCTCTGACTCACTCGGGGCTCAATGCTTGAGGTTGAGTTGCAAGCAGGCTCATCGCGCATCCGGTCATCGAATCTGCAGGTTGATCATGAGCCAGCTGCAGCCATATCCTCGAGATCTCATTGTACACAGTCTCACTACCGCCATATCCTCAAGGTTCAACGCCCATCTACCTGCATTCAAGGCAGTGCAGTCCATTGCAAAATGCCAAGAGACCTGTTCCTCATTCTCGTCCTGCAAATTCCTATCATTCTCTTTCTGTAAATTCCTAGCTGGAGCTGCTGAAACATTGTTCTTGTCCTCTGCAAATTAGAACCTGAATCCTATTGCGAGCAGCTGGAGCGGCTGAATCGTCCTCCTGTAAATTAGAACTTCAGGTACTCCTCGTCCTACAAATTCCTATCATTCTTGTCCATTTAGTTTAGTATCTAGATTTTCTACAAGGCCCATGGGGTATGGGTATTTTTGTGCCTTCTTCAAGTTATAAGAGGTTGCATATTTCAGTTATTGGAGATATCTGCGAGTCTGTTGTATGCTTGAAAATCTTGATCTGAACATTCCCATATAAATTTCGTAGCAACGTTTTGTAGTTTGTATGTTCTTATTTCAAACTTTATTAGTTTTTAGAGGTTTGTACTAGTTTCTATACTTTGTAGTGGTTGTTATACTGTAGCATGGATTTATATTTAGTCTTGAAGTGCTCACTGTTTTCCGTTTAGTTGCAAGAACTACAGTTTCTTATGCCATCTTAACATAGAGGAAATTTGGATGTGAAACATGATTAGATATATCCTTGATTCCATGGGGTGGGTCCCTTTTTCTTTTTGCTTAGCTGCAACAATGTCTGTGGCTTAATTCTCCCCATTTCCCCTAACTTGTCTCAAACCTTTGTACTCTCACTTTCTAAAACAAACAGATTAACTGAGTTAACAACAGCCGACCATGGGAGCATAGTCATTACGAGATATTAATTAAAAGATGGGATCCGGAAAAATACAATAATTTAGGGTATATACAATTAGGGTTAGGTTGAATATAATCCAACAATAACGCGGCATGATGAGCCCCGTCATAAATACCGTTACGTTTGGCTTTATTTACCAGCAAAGGGAATTGAACCGATGCTCGTGCTTCTTGACAGAGCATATGGACTAGTGAAACAATAAGCAAAATAATTTTTAAAAAGCATTCCTTTGGCAAAAATGTTGATTGCGGAAATGATTTTTTTTTCTACAAAATATTTTAATGTTTTGACACAAGTAGAATCAAACAGGGGCAGTCCTGTGTAATTTGTTTGGATCTATCAGCTCCCTCATGAATAAAGCTCTAATGATCTCTTCCCTCCGTAAGAAATCAAAGGAAACATAATTAATTCAAAGTTGTTTGTCCTACCTTCGGACGAGGATCGATCTGGGCAGCTTGAAGATCAATAGACCTTGGATAACACAGTCCCGAATCTTCAATTTCGAATTTCGAATATATGGTGAATCTGAAAAGCAGCAGATGGGGAAATGAACTATTTGCTTGTGGTAGAGCAGAAAATAACGTTGGACTTTTTAGATATCAATCGATCAATCAGACAAGTTTGTTTGGGTTGAATTCTTGGCTTCCAATCAATTTCTACCCACTTCTAACGCTCTCATTGACCATCCAAAGCCAAAATTGTCTCCGCTTCAATTTCTCTCGTAGGAAATCTAGCGATTAGATTATTGTTCCGGGCAGGGCATATGGTTTTATTTCAAATTTTACCGGACTTTCTTGAGACCAAAACTTTGGAAAATTTTGAAATGCATGGATCCATTGGGAAACGCTTATGGGAAAGTACTTTGTTTTATTTTCCTAAAACAAAGTTCTAAGTTCTATTACAACAAGGAGATTTTACTTGTTATTAGAAAATGTGAAATATGGGCCAAAAAATTTTAAAACTAAAAGTTTGTTAAACTTTTTAATAGATGATAACCAGTTGAAATAAAAGGTTAATTGGTTTAACAACATAATAAATAGTTATACAAAATGAAATATTTAAATAGTTATATAACATGAAATATTTAAAAAGTGTTTTTGGCTTGGGATTTTTTACCTAGGGTAGAAAGGATTAATAAAATTAATAATAGTGTAGGTATAATGGTCATTTAATATATATTAGATATAAGATTATAGAGTGCAAAATCTAGAAACTAGATAAAGTAATAATAATACAATTTGCAAGTAATCAATTAAGTGATAAAACTATTATATTTATCAACAAAACAAAGAAGAGATGTAAAAGCTCTTTTATAAAAACTTTATTCTATTTTTTATATCAAAACAAATGAATTGTTGCATTAAGGCAACTTGAATTGGTGAGAGAATCCATTCAAATTGGTCTCCAGTGCATGACAACCTAGCTTGGCTTATCTAGAGCTCCAATGCCCTATGTCAGCCATGCAATCTCTCAAAGCTGAGTTGACAACCTCATAACTAAACTAAGTGAACTCAAGCACCTAAAAGCAAGGGACAATTGCATGATGAACTCATGCATGTGAGGAATCTTGTTAAAAAGACTCCAAGAGGGTTCTACTGGCTCAAAATAGAAAAGAGAGGCACTTAACACATATTTCATTAAATTTGGAATTATACAAGGGATCTAGAATTTAGAAATTCAACAAGATTGAGTTTTCAAAAAATGAAAAACCAAAAAATTACTTAATTCACTCATTTCAATCTTTATATTCACCATTTTTTTATAATATTATCAATATAAGGTATATAAAATCAAATTACAAACTATCTAAAACCAATGGAGTCATTAATCAAAATCTGCTATAGCAGGGATTTTCTTATCGTTAGCTTCCTGCCTTGCTACAACAGGGTCGTATGTAGCCCTTGAAATAGAATCAGAGCCACCACCAACAACACTAGTAGTAGCACATGAAACAGATGGAGAGCTTCCAACTCCCAATGAAGATAAATTCTGCCTTTGAGCATTGGCATCCCCCCCTCTCTTCTGACGAACCTGACCTCTACCTGCCATGATTTCTTGCTCAATGCCAATTTGCCAAATCTGAAATCTGAAATAAAAATGAGAACATAGAATGCATTAGTTAGATTAAAAATGAGAATAAAAACGAGAATGCCAAGAGGACTCTGTATACCATTTACATTTTCAGCTCTCATACCCTACTTGACTGTGACATACAAATTCATTTCACCGTTTAAACATACTAGGGAAAGCCTCTTAAACACTTATAAGAAAATACCCTTGTTAAGGTTTACAAATTACTACATATGGGCTTGTCCTTAGACTTTCATACTGGAAAATGTTGTTTGGGACAGTCATAGTTAAATTGGCTTGGCTGGAAAATACATTGCATTCCACAGTCCCTTTGGAGTTGACAAACACACTTTTGCTATCTACTTGTGAAAACTTGGAATTGCTATAACTTTTGGCAATGGCATCCACAATTTTACTGAAAGTAACACTTGGAGTCTGGATTGATAAAAGAAATACTTGTTGGCTGGAAATTATCATTTATAAAATTATTTGACAGCCCCATCTGGCATCTATCTATCAATTTTCAAATTGTCATTTTAGTGCTTGGTTGCCACTTCAAATGATTCCAATAACAGATGTATAGTTCAGAGACAAGTTGGCCAAGACATAAGTGTGTGTGTGAATGCCGAGTGTATGTGCTCAAAATCACAATGGTGTAAAATTTAAATGCTTCAAATAAACCAAATAACAATGCTTGTGTTATGCAATTACAATAATGAGCATCCAGTTGAGAAGTTGTGCATTGGTGCTCATTGCTATGTCAGATTTTCCTTTTAGATATGTTTGTTGAACAGTTTAGGAAACCATGTGATAGCAATGGCAACCAAATTTT
>LPNX010965079.1:241374-265973 GCA_001517045.1 Pseudotsuga menziesii | reverse complement strand
AGTCACATGGTGATTGCAATTTGTAGGTATTAAGACATTGGCACATTGCAAAGTTCAAACAGAAATTTCAAGTTTGAAATGGCACTGGCAGCCATACTATCCGGAATGGTGAACCCCTTCAAAAACGAGCTGAATCGTTGATGCAACCACGGTTCAGTGTCCACGATTCCATGAGCTTTCAAATGTGCTTTCAAGCTTTGCAACCATGGTCACGACTCACAGGATTAGTCTCTCTCACAGCTGGGCATCGAGCATGGAAATCTGTATAATCTGAATTCAGTGATCTGTCTGTCCTCTCAATACCATAGTTTGATTCATGTCTTTTCCTTTTGGAGAAATGGTTACATTGTGAAAATTTACCAATAAAGAAGACTGAAGTTAGTTGTAAAGCATCGTAAGTCGCCTTATAAATTGACTACCTTCATGCTGGATAGTTAACTGCTACGTTGACCTATTAAATCCCTAAAAAACCATTTGAGGCCTTATAGACCCAGCTCTAGGCCTGGAATTTGACGGCCTAGAGAACGTATTTTCATTTTCAAAACGTATTTGACCTGTTAAAAATTTTTATAGACGTCAACAGCTACGCTTAGAAAAAATTTCAAACCGTCAAATATGAAACGTCTTTATGGGGACATCATATATTAATATGTTAAGATATGCATTTTGAACCTGTTTCTCTTTGGCGCTATGGAAAAACTTCTCCATGGTGATATTGTATATTGAGGAAAGTTAGCGAACGTTAGTGAGTGGAACGAGGAGCCTTAAAGGATATTTTGATTTTACAGATGTACTCCCTCATCCGGCGTCCCAATATGAGTTTAAATATACGGAGAAGGCCCTACACTGACCCTACAACTCCAACTCCTACCCCAACCTACAACTCCAGAGAATAGGGCTTTCTGTATCTCTCCGATAGGATCATAAGGATGTTGTCTATTTGTCTCATAGACAGGTATTAAGTTAGGCCTCCCATCATAATTTATGGGTTGGGTATGGATTCAAATCTGAACTGGGTTTCTAGTATTTGTCGCACCTGTATATATAACACTGGATATATTCATTGTTCCTGAAGGTTATTAAAATTTGGATGATTAGCCTATCTTCATGTTCTGTTGTTGGAAAGTATTATGTGCAGTGAGTGATGAGCACAACAACTCAGTTGTATGGTATTATCAGCCTATCAAACTGTGTTGTTCACGTTTACGCCATTTATTTTTACTCCCAAGTCCAAAGTCATCTCATAAAATTCTTGATGTTATTTGTTCACGGACTGAATGGAAGGTATTATTTAAAAGTTAAATTTACTTTGATGTTATTTTTTCATCGACTGAATGGAAGTCATTATTTAAAAAGTTTCTGGGGAACTTTTGATTGTAAAAGCAAGTGATCGGAAATGCATAGTCGAAATAAAGTTAGCAAAGTTTACTTTCATATTTACAAATTTAAAATTTATATACATATAAAGACTGCAGCAGTAACTTTTTTCAATAGAAGATAGACTGTTTTTAAAACCAATCAATTAAATTTATATGATAAACATTCTCCCTACATATTAAATTTTAGGGAATAGAAATTTCTACAATCTAATATTGACAACTACAATATAATTTATAGCGTCCAACTCCATTCTTCCATTGAAGATATCTTGACGAAGTATAAGGTGGAGATTAAGAGAAGCCCTGAAGAATTGAAATATGAGGAAAGCAAGGGAAGCAGAATCAGACTCAGACTTAGAAGCATTGTTGGGTTATGGCAAACAGTTCTTCTTCATTTCACATCAAGAATTCAGGAATTCCAAGAAATTAAGGATTGAAAATGTTGATTTGAAATAGAATATAATAATATTTACCTAAATATATTGATAATTTTAATATCATAAGAGAAAGATGAAAACATAAGTTTTTTTAGAAGAAAGATTTTATCAAATTTTATAACATTTTGATTTATTAAATATATTTTTTAATTTTTTTATAAAAAAACTAACACTCATTAATCTGATGAAAACGCAAACCGACGGTTATGGAAAACACAAAACCGTCATAAAATTTTGTAAATTTTGATTTGACAGGTAACAAAAATTTGAAATTCCAGGCCTGCCCAGCTCATTCCGCTGGAGCCCAGAAGAGATCACAGTACAAATTATATGTTTTTCCCAACCCAACGTGTACGGCAGGATCAGCGAACAACAGGTGATTTCACTCAATATACCAATAGCTAGAACTTGCGAACGAAATGAAATAAGGTTTCACAAATGAATTTAAAAACACTCCAGCTCAATTTTTTCTATACAAAAGGGGCAGCGGAGATATTGAGGAACAAGTGATGGTCCTCATTAACAAGCTCTAGGTTCCCAATTCTAAGGTCCCGAAAAGCTTTACTATGAACTAAAGCACTATATTGCTGGCTCGAAGTGAAGATTACCCTTTCAAATGAATCCGGAGAGGGCATATGGACTAAGTGAATCTGTAATTGAATCAACGATGATTACAATATTGGGTAAGTCATATGTTTGAAAAGGGAGCTCAAGTACTCAATAAATTATGGACCAGGAGGCAGGCTCCTTTCCATCTGAGACTCCTTGCCCAATGCGGACAAGCGGCTTTGCACCTTCTTTCATGAACAAATTTTGCAACTAGTAGCCATGTTAGGATAATCTTTGCGAATTTCCATACCTAGTAATAGGTTTGTTACATGCAGTTTTGGTTGCTTTAAATTTATAATCAAATCATTGTGAGTTGCCACTCAAGTGCAGTTATGGAAGTGGATGAACTTCTTAAAAATTTATAATGAATTTGTTATCCTTAAACAAGTTCACACAACATTGCATGTATTTCAAAAACGTTGAGAACCAATTTTCGATCTAGTTGGGTTTGGGTATCTAATCTTTGTTTTTACCTAGAAAATATTTGGGTATTGGCTTCCTCCGTTTGTAGATCTTGATGTACTAAACTATTGACATAGCATTGGGAGGGTTGGATGACGTTGTTGCTGCGTGTGCATTGAATTGATAGAGTGTTGATTACATTGATAATGAATAAGCTCTTCATATTGAATGGTTCCATTTGAGTTTCACTGAAAGAGAAAATTAATTTGTAGCTTGTGATTTGTCTTATTCATAGTCCATTAACCACGATAGATTAGAGTGGAAACAATAAAAATTCGTAGTAGAATTATTTACCCACACAATATGTGCAGTTTTGAAGAGCTGGGTAAACATGCACTTGAAGTTGTTTTTTTGTTTTGCTTTTAAATGTTGAAACTTAGGACATATATTTATATTATGCATCACGTATGTGGCATATCAGAACATACATATATTTATATTATGCATGTAGATAGGGTTTGAAGTCACATGTGCAGATTATTCCGGGTCTAGAAAACTGATTGGGGGCAGGCTTTTATCTTTTACCAAAACCATCTCTCTTGCGATCTGGAAATCATGATTTTTACACGTTTAATTTTACCAAATACATCCCTCGTGCAATCTGGAAATAGTGACTTTTTGCAGGAACTTTTTAGAGCTGAAACATCTTCACTCTGTCTATCTGAACTATATGAGATTGCGTTGTATGAGATTGTTTTAGGGTCTGGTAGTGCCTTGATCGCATGAGTTTTAATGCGAATCTAGAAAATACCTAGGTTACACTTTTTGCCAAGAGTTAACACCGCAGGGAGTTCGGTTGTGTTTTGAAGGATGGTTCTGTTTTGGTTGGGTCTAAATGCCTTGCATTATTGCCAGAATCAATTGTGTATGATTCCCCAATGTTGTGGTTGGTAGGTGGCCAAAGTGGCTCGTAGCTGAATTTTCTCCATAGTATAACATATCATATTTATGAGAAGAGTTTAAATAAACAGTGGGCTAATTATAATATGAAATGAATTTAGGGCTACTTAGGTCGGCTGGAAATAGTTGTCTATGTTCATGAAAGTATTTTTGAATGATGGGGCATATGTAACTTTGTCTGGTTAACTGTCATTCTAAGTTTTCCGGTTTTCCCCAAGTACTGAACCAGTAATATGAAGATATTGTCATTCTTAAGCTTAAGTTTCTCAAAGTGTGGAGCATATCTTTATTCAGGACGTGTTACATGGATCCTTTCTTCTGGCTTTGCTTTTCAGATATTTGTACTTCTTTTAATAGAGTAGTCTAAACAAGTGCCATTGCGTTTTTCAGCAGGAATTTGACGAAATTTGAGAGAAGAATTCTTTGAACTTACATAAATCTGAATGACCTAGGTATTTAGATATTCAAAGCTATTGAATATATTTATATATTCAAAACCAAATTTAAAAAGAAAAACCAAAAAACTTCCCCCAAAAATAACCAGCATTTAGACTCCTCTTCTAATCAACTGGAATATGGGAATCGAATTAAACCCATCCTCTCTTGTTTTTTCATGGTCAGCAGCATTTCGAAATTGAGTTGTGGATTCAGTAGACTGTATACTAAATGGTTACATAGTTGTTCTTTATGTCAATATTTGACACAATTAAGAAAATGAATAGTTTTTTTAATTTTTATTTGCGTATGTGAACTGAATTAAACCCATCTTCGCTAGTTTCACAGAGTCTAGCAGCAATTCGAAACTGAGTTGTTAATTCCGTAGTTTAAATGGTTGTAATTGTCCTTTATTTTCAAATATGGTTTTATATTTTTTTTGAAATTTATAATTTTTGATGTTGTAAATTTAGAATTAGCTTTATTTTAATCTGTATTTTAATGGTATAAATAGATTCAACATTTTTAAAAATTTTTGAAACATCCAAAAATTCCACTTAACAACTATAATCTAGGTTTTGAAAAATTACAAGAAATTTTTTTCAAAATAAAAATCATTCTATTTAAACCTAAATAACTATTTTAAATAATTGACAATCATTTATTTGAATGTTGTATTTCTAAATTTCATTTTGTAAACCTCCATGGTATAATCAACTCTATGAATGTATGTAGGATGTAATATATGGCATTACTTGTACATAAAAATAGCTATCAACTCTATGAATGTATATAAGTATATGGCATTACTTGTACATAAAAATAGTTATCAACTCTATGAATGTATATAAGATGTAATATATAGCATTACTTGTATATAAAAATAGCTAAATAGCTAGTGTTTTTTATATTTAATTATTTGATATAAGTTTGTAACTTACAAATAGTTTCAATATATTGTACAGTTTTCATTCAAGTAGTCTTCGCTTCATAGTTTCTAGATTATTGTCTATCAACGAAGCAAGACCAACTAAGATGAAGATGAAGTTATGGAAAAAAATGGCATTGGAATTGGCATTAGCTTTAGTCTTAGCCAAATAAAAAGTAAAGAAGAAGACTGGATTAAAAATATGTTGAAAATCTTGGTAAGTTTATAGATTTTTTTTTACTATTACAATTTTGTTTATAGATTTTTTTTATATTTTTACTATTTATTTTATTTAGTTTTTTACATGGTTTATTTAGTTGTTTTTCTATTAGGTTGAGTTGCATTATTTTCATTTTAAAAGAAACGTTTTTTCATTTATATGCAATATCTCATGTGCGCTCAAAACCGTCACTTTCTTTGATGCACACACACACACACAAGAAACTCTCTCGTCACTCACTAAGTTCAAAAATAGCTTAAATATACTCACTTAATACCTCCATAGGAGGGCACAAAACAATCTTGTAGTTTAGGTAGGATTTTGGGGCTAGGCATCCAAATAATGCCCCTTAATCATTTTTTCACTTGAAAAACATAGTTGTTGTCCTTAGGGTGCTATAAAAATCCTTCTAAATCAAGTGGTCGTGTATAGCCTCACGGGGCAAGTGAAAGAGCGGCGCCGCACCATAGGAGGTCAAACCCAAGGTTGCGGGTGTATGTTCTCTCAAGTGGGCTCACCACCACTTATTAAAAAGGAGATGACCCAATACCGTTCGAGGGATAACTGCTCTTTCTCCACTTGAAGAAGGTACTTAGTGACCAACTTAGGATGTCATTCCTTATAGGTGACTGTCGTGGAAGTCGACAGTACCTGAGACAGATTTTGTCACAAGATCAAGGAAAGCACACATTACAAGATAAAGGAAAGCTAGTGACTGCTAGATTTCCTTCTACCATAAGCATTTCCTTCTAGGATAAGAACACATATTTATGCTAGAATAAAAGCTAACAGTCGCTAGCTTTCCAATAGAAAAATCATGTCCATTGTGATTGGTGGTTGCTAGCTTATACCTTGAGATTGTTCCATGTGATGTATTTTGAAATAAGCACATGGCAAAAGATCAAGAAAATCTAGCGACTGCTAGCTTTCCTTCTAGCATAAGCATTTACTTCTAGTATAAATACATATGCTTATGCTAGAAGGAAAGCTAACAGTTGCTAGTTTTCCAATAAAAAACCCTGTTCATGGTGATTGGTGGTTGCTAGCTTATACCTTGAGCTTGTGCCATGTTCTCTATTTTGAACGAATGCTAGCTTTCCTTCTAGCATAACACACATGCTTATGTTAGAAGGAAAGCTAGCAGTCGCTAGCTTTACAATAGAAAAACCTTGGACATGGTGATTGGTGGTTGCTAGCTTATACCTTGAGCTTGTGCCATGCACTCTATTTTCAAATAAGCACATGACACAAGATCAAGGAAATTTAGCGACTGCTAACTTTCCTTCTAGCATAAGCATTTCCTTTTAGGATAAGAACACATACTTATGCTAGAAGGAAAGCTAGCAGTCGCTATCTTTCCAATAGAAAAATCATGTCCATAGTGATTGGTGGTTGCTAGCTTATACCTTGAGCTTGTGCCATTTTCTCTATTTTGAAATAAGCACATGGAAAAAGATCAAGAAAATCTAGCGACTGCTAGCTTTCCTTCTAGCATAAGCATTTCCTTTTAAAATAAACACGCATGCTTATACTAGAAGGAAAGCTAACAGTCGCTATCTTTCAATTAGAAAAACCCTGTCCATGGTGATTGATGGTTGCTAACTTATACCTTCAGCTTGTGCCATGTGCTCTATTTTGAACGAATGCTAGCTCTCCTTCTAGCATAACACACATTCTTATGCTTGAATAAAAGCTAGCAGTCGCTAGATTTCCAATAGAAAAATCATGTCCATAGTGATTGGTGGTTTCTAGCTTATACCTTGAGCTTGTTCCATGTGATGTATTTTGAAATAAGCACATGGAAAAAGATTAAGGAAAGCTAGTGACTGCTAGCTTTCCTTCTAGCATAAGCATTTACTTCTAGTATAAACACGCATGCTTATGCTAGAAGGAAGGCTAACAGTCACTAGCTTTCCAATAAAAAACCCTGTCCATGGTGATTGGTGGTGGCCAGCTTATACCTTGAGCTTGTGCCATGTGCTCTATTTTGAATGAATGCTAGCTTTCCTTCTAGCATAATACACATGCTTATGTTAGAAGGAAAGCTAGCAGTCGCTAGCTTTCCAATAGAAAAACCTTGGGCATGGTGATTGGTGGTTGCTAGCTTATACCTTGAGCTTGTTCCATGCACTCTATTTTCAAATAAGCACATGGCACAATATCAAGGAAAGCTAGCGACTGATAGCTTTCCTTCTACGATAAGAATACGTACTTATGCTAAAAGGAAAGCTAGCAGTCGCCAGCTTTTCAATAGAAAAATCATGTTCATAGTGATTGGTGGTTGCTAGCTTATACCTTGAGCTTGTGTCATTTGCTCTATTTTGAAATAAGCACATGGCAAAAGATCAAGGAAAGCTAGCAGTCGCTAGGTTTCCTTGTAGCATAATCATTTCCTTCTAAAATAAACACACATGCTTATACTAGAAAAAATGCTAACAGTCATTAGCTTTCAATTAGAGAAACCATTTCCATGGTGATTGATGGTTGCTAGCTTACACCTTCAGCTTGTTCCATGTGGTCTATTTTGAACGAATGTTAGCTCTCCTTCTAGCATAAGCATTTCATTCTAGCATAACACACATGCTTATGTTAGAAGAAAAGCTAGCACTCACTAGATTTCCAATAGAAAAACCCTAAGCATGGTGATTGATGGTTTCTAGCTTATACCTTGAGCTTGTGCCATGTACTCTATTTTCAAATAAGCACATGGCACAAGATCAAGGAAAGCTAGCGACTGCTAGCTTTTCTTGTAGCATAAGAATTTACTTTTAGGATAATAACACATACTTATGTTAGAATGAAAGCTAGCAGTCGCTAGTAGTCGCTAGCTTTCCAATAGAAAAATCATGTCCATGGTGATTGGTGGTTGCTAGCTTATACCTTGAGCTTGTGTCATGCGATCTATTTTGAAATAAGCACATGGCAAAATATCAAGGAAAGCTAGCAACTGCTAGCTTTCCTTCTAGCATAATCATTTCCTTCTAGCATAAACACACATGCTTATGCTAGAAGGAAAGCCAACAGTCGCTAGCTTTCCAATAGAAAAACCCTATCCATGGTGATTGGTGGTTGTTAGCTTATACCTTGAGCTTGTGCCATGTGCTATATTTTGAACGAATGCTAGCTTTCCTTCTATCATAAGTATTTCCTTATAGCATAACACACGTGTTTATGTTAGAAGGAAAGCTAGCAGTTGCTAGCTTTACATGGTGATTGGTGGTTACTCGCTTATACCTTGAATTTGTGCCATGTGCTCTATTTTGAATGAATTCTAGCTTCCCTTCTAGCATAAACATTTCTTTCTAGCATAACCCACATGCTTATGTTAGAATGAAAGCTAACGCTCGCTAGCTTTCCAATAGAAAACCCTGGACATGGTGATTGGTGGTTGCTAGTTTATACCTTGAGCTTGTGCCATGTATTCTATTATCAAATAAGCACATGGTACAAGATCAAGGAAAGCTAGCGACTGCTAGCTTTCCTTCTAACATAAGCATTTCCTTCTAGGATAATAACACATACTTATGCTAGAAGGAAAGCTAGTCGTTGCTAGTTTTCCAATAGAAAAATCATGTCCATTGTTATTGGTGGTTGCTAGCTTTTACCTTGAGCTTGTGCTATGTGCTCTGTTTTGAAATAAGCACATGGAAAAATATCAAGGAAAGCTAATGACTACTAGATTTCCTTCTAGCATGAGCATTTCCTTCTAGCATAAACACACATGCTTATGCTAGAAGGAAAGCTAACAGTCGCTCGCTTTCCAATAGAAAAACCCTATCCATGGTGATTGGTGATTCCTAGCTTATACCTTGAGCTTGTGTCATGTGATCTATTTTGAAATAAGCACATGGAAAAATATCAAGGAAAGATAGCAACTTCTAGCTTTCCTTCTAGCATAATCATTTCCTTTTATCATAAACACACATGCTTATGCTAGAAGGAAAGCTAACAGTCTCTAGCTTTCCAACAAAAAAACCCTGTCCATGATGATTGGTGGTTATTAGTTTATACCTTGAGCTTGTGCTATGTGCTCTATTTTGAACGAATGTTATCTTTCCTTCTAGTATAAGTATTTCCTTATAGCATAACACACGCGTTTGTGTTAGAAGGAAAGCTAGCAGTCGCTAGCTTTACATGATGATTGGTGGTTGCTCGCTTATACCTTGAATTTGTGCCATGTGCTCTATTTTGAACGAATGCTAGCTTCCCTTATAGCATAAGAATTTCCTTCTAACGTAACCCACATGCTTATGTTAGAATGAAAGTTAGCAGTCGCTAGCTTTCTAATAGAAAACCCTAGACATGGTGATTGGTGGTTGTTAGTTTATACCTTGAGCTTGTGTTATGTATTCTATTTTCAAATAAGTACATGGTACAAGATCAAGGAAAGTTAACGACTCCTAGCTTTCTTTCTAACATAATCATTTCCTTTTAGGATAATAACACATACTTATGCTAGAAGGAAAGCTAGTCTTCGCTAGCTTTCCAATAGAAAAATCATGTCCATTGTGATTGGTGGTTGCTAGCTTATACCTTGAGTTTGTGCCATGTGCTCTATTTAGAAATAAGCACATGGAAAAATATCAAGGAAGGCTAGCGACTTCTAGCCTTCCTTCTAGCATAAGCATTTCCTTCTAGCATAAACACACATGCTTATGCTAGAAGGAGAGTTAACAGTCGCTAGCTTTCCAATAGAAAAACCCTGTCCATGGTGATTGGTGGTTGTCAGCTTATACCTTGAGCTTGTGCCATGTACTCTATTTTGAACGAATGCTACCTTTCATTTTAGCATAAACATTTTTTTCTAGCATGTCACACATGCTTATGGTAGAAGGAAAGCTAACAGTCGCTAGCTTTCCAATAGAAAAACTCTAGGCATGGTGATTGGTGGTTGCTAGCTTATACCTTGAACTTATGCCATATACTCTATTTTCAAATAAGCACATGACACACGATTAAGGAAATCCTTGAACTTGTGCCATGTACTCTATTTTGAAATAAGCACATGGCACAAGATCAAGGAAAGATAGCGACTGCTAGCTTTCCTTTTAGCATAAGCATTTACTTATAGGATAATAACACATACCTATGCTAGAAAGAAAGGTAGCAGTCGCTATCTTTCCAATAGAAAAATCCTGTCCATGGTGATTGGTGGTTGCTAGCTTATACCTTGAGCTTGTGCTATGTGCTCTATTTTTAAATAAGCACATGGCAAAAGATCAAGGAAAGCTAGTGACTGCTAGCTTTCTTTATAGCATAAGCATTTCTTTCTAGCATTTTTTAGAAGGAAAACTTTTCTTTTTAATGAGTCTCTACTTGTGCTAGATGCAATGGATTTTTATTAAGGGGGTCAATGAGTTATGGAATTTTACATTTTATACTATTTCAATGCCCAATGAAATTTAAAATTGAAGCTTTCTAGCATTTCCACCACCTTCTAGTGACACAGTTTTTGCACTTTCATTAGGAATTTCTACTATATTTTGTTTACCTTATCCTTTAAATATAGAGATCTTTATGGGATACCTGGAAATAGATGGAAAGATTTTTTTTCTCAGGGAGTTTATTACTATTTTGACTTAAATTGCATGACATTCTTTTTCATGAAAGTGATAAAAAATAGCCTATAAGTATTGCAATTTTTGGACCATCTTTGTTGCACTCAATAGATCACGAGTAGATGAAGGAGTGAACAAACTTACAAAATCATGAGCATGGAGAACGTCAACAACATGAGCAAATTAGAGTTTTGCATTTTTCATTTATAAATTATAAAACATGAAGAACACAAATTAAATAACAATTCTAAAGATAAATTTTACCTTCCAGTTCCCCTCAATGCCAAATTCAAATCATCTTTAGGTTCAAATTTGCATATAGGATCGCCTCCATTCCGAATCGAACTAAGCTTCATCCATGAAGTTTGCCAAACATAAACGAACTTGAGAAATTATTTCAGTTTCATCAAATTTCGAACTTCAAGGTTGAAGCCTTGAAGTTCAATGAACCTGTGATTCCTAAATAACCATCTCATGATTTTTAGTCTATTATGTTTCGGTTAAGATAAACATGGTCTTTGATTTTTAGTCTATTATGTTTTGGTTAGGATAAACATGGTCTTAAACTCTTACAAAGTTTATAATATTAAATATTATTTAAATTGTTTGAACCATTTTTTAAAATTTTGATTATCCATGTTAAATGAATTTTTTTTATTACTTATATATTTTTCAATAAAGAATACACATTTAATCCTTCATTAAATGAAACCTCTAATTTTCTCCATTGTCATTTGTGATCTTCTTCCACATCCACTCAAAACAAAGTGGTGACGGGTATGTATATGTTTTTATTATATTTAATTCTTAAATATGAATATTTATAAATACTTAAAATAATATTTTAATATACATTTTTAACCATTAAATTTTTTATTATAGTCAATAATTAATATAAATATTTAGAAAAAATACTTTAATATAAACATGTAAGGTCATTTTGTTTACTTGTTACAAGTTAAAAATAGTGACAATCAACATTCTATAGTTTAACCTGTTGCCTTTTTTTTCCTATAGTGTATGGAGTTAAAGCAAAGGAAAAGACACAAAAATAATGTATGCTTTGACATACTCTTCGTTTTTAATTGGGAAAATAAAAAAAATTGAAAATTGAGTTTCCATATATTTTTAAAAGTGAAAATATAATATATAAGGATATGTTTTAATATTATTTACAAAATGAAAATGGATTTTATAGAAATAGTTTTTAAATTAGTTTAAAGTTTAGGTATAACTTTTAGTTAATACAGTTGTATGTTGTTTAATGAGTTAAAAAAATGTAATGATAAAAGAACTACTTGGTTAATGACATAAAAATATGATGATTTATAGCCTATCATTTATATGGGTTCAATTTTTTTTTTTTGTTCACAGGTCTTTAAGTAAACCAATAAACTTAATTTGGTATAAAAGCTATAATGAAGGAGGTCTTCTTTATGTATATTTTACTATGTTTATGTCTATTTTCGCATTAGAGGTAATCTATATGTAACATTTAATTGTTATTAGCAATAGAAAACTAGAGGTAGTGTCTTTGTATAATTTACTTGTTATTAGCAATATAAATTATCTCAAAAATTATATTCTTGGTGTAGCCTCCAAACTTCACATGAGGTCACAAAACATAAATTAGTTAGGTAGGATTGATTGGGCTAGGCATCCATTAATGCCCTCCAATCTACTTTCATTAGGTATATTTTGAAACATAGCATTGTTGACTTATAGGGTGCTTTATAAATCCTGCTATAAGCAAGTGTTAAAAGAAAACCCGGATCAGAAGTGCGATGTGGCCAAGGAGGTTAAAGCCGAGGTATAGTTGCCCTGCTCTCCCCTACGAGTCACCCAACTCGTTGTAGGGAGACGACACTATACCGTACAGGATGAACCACTGATCCACACTTGACGCAAGGTATCTTAGTGGCCAAAGTTAGGAAATCACCAAGGAGCACTTGTGGGTGCAATTGACTCCTGAAGTCAGCTATTGCCGTTGGGAGGTGTTGCCAAGTCTTCTAGATTGGAACATTTGCCCCATCGCCAGTAGAACTGCCTCTTTCTTACCTTCACTAGTCAATTGGTGTGTGGACTCCATTGTCACCATCAATTGTGCTTTTGGAAGGCCCAGTTACATATCCGCAGAAAACCATACACTTTTTTTATATTTATATATTCAACATACCAAACTCATAATTAAACATAACCTACATTTTGTGACTCTTTCACTAAACCGACTTTGAACATATCACTCACTTGTTGCACCTTTTACACTTATTTGTAGCTTATGATTTGTCTTGTTCATAGTCCATTAACCACGATAGATTACAGTGGGAACAATAAAAATTCGTAGTAGAATTCTTTACCTACACAATATGTGCAGTTTTGAAGAGCTGGGTAAACATGCACTTGAAGTTGTTTTTTTGTTTTGCTTTGAAATGGTGAAACTTAGGAAAAACATAATTGCATGTTTATCAAGCCCCCACATCCTTATAATCATTTGGAAGGTCTTCTTGTAGAAGTTGATAAGAATTTCTAACAACAAAAGTTTTTAAATTTTAAATTTTATTTTTTACAATTTCAAATATTATGAGTGATTCAATATCAAGTACTTATATTGAAAAATCCATGGAAGTACATCCCATTGGAGATTCACTACTCGTCAATCTTTTTTTTCTCTTCGTCTCATTCTCATCCTCCTCTTGATTATTTGTCTCCTTTGTTTAAGAAAGAGGGTTCGTGAACACCCCAAACAGATTAATGAACTTGGCACAAGTCCTCTCTAAATGATTCACATGATATTAATCATATATTTCTCCATAAGTATAGTGAAAACTGACATGTCTTTTCATTTAAGTCATGACTTTTCTTTTCGAGCCTACATGAAATACAATGGGCTTTATTTTGCCATGTGCTCTATTTTGAACGAATGCTAGCTCTCCTCCTAGCATCATGATTTTCTTCTAGCATAACACACATGCTTATGTTAGAAGAAAAGCTATCATTCGCTAGCTTTCCAATAGAAAAACCCTGAGCATGGTGATTGGTGGTTGCTAGCTTATACCTCGAGCTTGTGCCATATACTCTATTTTCAAATAAGCACATGGCACAAGATCAAGGAAAGCTAGCGACTGCTAGCTTTCCTGCTAGCTTTCCTTCTAGCATAAGAATTTCCTTCCAGGATAACAACACATACCTATGTTAGAATGAAAGCTAGCAGTCGGTAGCTTTCCAATAGAAAAATCATGTCCATGGTGATTGGTGGTTGCTAACTTATACCTTGAGCTTGTGTCATGTGATCTATTTTGAAATAAGCACATGGCAAAATATCAAGGAAAGCCACCAACTGCTAGCTTTCCTTCTAGCATAATCATTTCCTTCTAGCATAAACACAGATGCTTATGCTAGAAGGAAAGCTAACAGTCGCTAGCTTTCCAATAGAAAAACCCTATCCATAATGATTGGTGGTTGTTAGCTTATACCTTGAGCTTGTGCCATGTGCTCTATTTTGAACAAATGCTAGCTTTCCTTCTAGTATAAGTATTTTCTTATAGCATAACACACATGTTTATGTTAGAAGGAAAGCTAGCAGTCGCTAGCTTTACATGGTGAGTGGTGGTTGCTCGCTTATACCTTGAATTTGTGCCATGTTCTCTATTTTGAATGAATGTTAGCTTCCCTTATAGCATAAGCATTTCCTTCTAGTATAACCCACATTCTTATGTTAGAATGAAGGCTAGTAGTCGCTAGCTTTTCAATAGAAAACCCTGGACATGGTGATTGGTGGTTGCTAGTTTATACTTTGAGCTTGTGCCATGTATTCTATTTTCAAATAAGCACATGGTACAAGACCAAGGAAAGCTAGCGACTGCTAGCTTTCTTCCTAGCATAAACATTTCCTTCTAGCATAACCACACATGCTTATGCTAGAAGGAAAACTAACAGTCGCTAGATTTTCAATAGAAAAACCCTGTCCATGGTGATTGGTGGTTGCTAGATTATACCTTGAGCTTGTGCCATGTACTCTATTTTGAACGAATGCTACCTTTCATTCTATCATAAACATTTTTTTATAGCATGCCACACATGCTTATGGTAAAAGAAAAGCTGGCAGTCGCTAGCTTTTCAATAGAAAAATCCTAGGCATAGTGATTGGTGGTTGCTAGCTTATACCTTGAACTTGTGCCATGTACTCTATTTTCAAATAAGCACATGGCACAAAATCAAGGAAAGCTAGCGACTGCTAGCTTTCCTTCTAGCATAAGCATTTACTTATAGGATAATAACACATACCTATGCTAGAAAGAAATTAGCAGTTGCTAGCTTTCCAATAGAAAAATCTTGTCCATGGTGATTGGTGGTTGTTAGCTTATACCTTGAGCTTGTGCCACGTGCTCTGTTTTGAACGAATGCTAGCTTTCATTTTAGCATAACACACATGCTTATGTTATAAGGAAAGCTAGCAGTCGTTAGCTTTCCAATAGAAAAACCTTGGGCATGGTGATTGGTGGTTGCTAGCTTATACCTTGAGATTGTGCCATGCACTCTATTTTCAAATAAGCACATGGCACAAGATCAAGGAAAGTTAGCGACTGCTAGCATTCCTTCTAGCATAAGAATTTCCTTTTAGGATAAGAACAAATACTTATGCTAAAAGAAAAATTAGCAGTCGCTAGCTTTCCAATAAAAAAATCATGTCCATGGTGATTGGTGGTTGCTACCTTATACCTTGAGCTTGTGCCATGTGCTCTATTTTGAAATAAGAACATGACAAAAGATCAAGGAAAGCTAGTGACTACTAGCTTTCCTTCTAGCATAAGTATTTCCCTTTAAAATAAATACACATGCTTATACTATAAAGGAAAGATAACAGTCACTAGCTTTCAATTAGAAAAACCATGTCCATGGTGATTGATGGTTGCTAGCTTATACCTTCAGCTTGTGCCATGTGCTCTATTTTGAACGAATGCTAGCTCTCCTTCTAGCATAACCATTTCCTTCTAGCATAACACACATGCTTATGTTAGAAGAAAAGCTAACACTCCCTAGCTTTCCAATAGAAAAACCCTGAGCATGGTGATTGGTGGTTTCTAGCTTATATCTTGAGCTTGTGCCATGTACTCTATTTTCAAAAAAGCACATGGCACAAGATCAAAGAAAGCTAACAACTGCTAGTTTTCCTTCTAGCATAAGAATTTCCTTGTAGGATAATAACACATACTTATGTTAGAATGAAAGCTAGCAGTCACTAGCTTTCCACTAGAAAAATAATGTCCATGGTGATTGGTGGTTGCTAGCTTATACCTTGAGCTTGTGTCATGTGATCTATTTTGAAATAGGCACATGGAAAAATATAAAGGAAAGCTAGCAACTGCTAGCTTTCCTTCTACCATAATCATTTCCTTCTAGCATAAACACACATGCTTATGCTAGAAGGAAAGCTAACAGTCGCTAGCTTTTCAATAGGAAAACCCTGTCCATGGTGATTGGTGGTTGTTAGCTTATACCTTGAGCTTGTGCCATGTGCTCTATTTTGAACGAATTCTAGCTTTCCTTCTAGCATAAGTATTTCCTTATAGCATAACACACGTGTTTCTGTTAGAAGGAAAGCTAGCAGTCGCTAGCTTTACATGGTGATTGGTGGTTGCTCGCTTATACCTTGAATTTGTGCTATGTGCTCTATTTTGAACGAATGCTAGCTTCCCTTCTAGCATAAGCATTTCCTTCTAGCATAACCCACATGCTTATGTTAGAATGAAAGCTAGCAGTCGCTAGCTTTCCAATAGAAAATCGTGGACATGGTGGTTGGTGGTTGCTAGTTTATACCTTGAGCTTGTGCCATGTATTCTATTTTCAAATAAGCACATGGTACAAGATCAAGGAAAGCTAGCGACTAACATAAGCATTTTCTTCTAGAATAATAACACATACTTACGCTAGAAGGAAAGCTAGTCGTCGCTAGCTTTCCAATAGAAAAATCATGTCCATTGTGATTGGTGGTTGCTATCTTATACCTTGAGCTTGTGCCATGTGCTCTATTTTGAAATAAGCACATGGAAAAATATCAAGGAAAGCTAGCGAATGTTAGATTTTCTTCTAGCATAAGAAAATGTTTATGCTAGAGGGAAAGCTAACAGTCGCTAGTTTTCCAATAGAAAAACCTTATCCATGGTGATTGGTGGTTGCTAGCTTATACCTTGAGCTTGTGCCATGTACTCTATTTTGAATGAATGCTACCTTTCATTATAGCATAAACATTTTTTTCTAGCATGTCACACATGCTTATGGTAGAAGGAAAGCTAGCAGTCGCTATCTTTCCAATACAAAAACCCTAGGCATGGTGATTGGTGGTTGCTAGCTTATACCTTGAACTTGTGCCATGTACTCTATTTTCAAATAAGCACATGGCACAAGATCGAGGAAATCCTTGAAATTATGCCTTGTACTCTATTTTCAAATAAGCACATGGCACAAGATCAAGGAAATCTAGTGACTGCTAGCTTTCCTTTTAGCATAAGCATTTACTTATAGGATAATAACACATACCTATGCTAGAAATAAAGCTAGCAGTCTCTAGCTTTCCAATAGAAAAATCCTGTCCATGTTGATTGGTGGTTGCTAGCTTATACCTTGAGGTTGTGCCATGTGCTCTGTTTTGAATGAATGCTAGCTTTCCTTCTAGCATAACACACATGCTTATGTTAGAAGGAAAGCTAGCAGTCGCAAGCTTTCCAATAGAAAAACCTTGGGCATGGTGATTGGTGGTTGCTAGCTTATACCTTGAGCTTGTGCCATGCACTTTATTTTCAAATAAGCACATGGCACAAGATCAAGGAAAGCTACCAACTGCTAGCTTTCCTTCTACCATAAACATTTCCTTCTAGGATAAGAACACATACTTATGCTAGAAGAAAAGCTGGCAGTCGCTAGCTTTCCAATAGAAAAATCATGTCCATGGTAATTGGTGGTTGCTAGCTTATACCTTGAGCTTATGCATGTGATCTATTTTGAAATAAGCACATGGAAAAAGATTAAGGAAAGCTACTGATTGCTAGCTTTCCTTCTAGCATAAGCATTTCCTTCTAAAATAAACACACACGCTTATACTAGAAGGAAAGCTAACAGTCGCTAGCTTTCAATTAGAAAACCCATATCCATGGTGATTGATGGTTGCTAGCTTATACCTTCAGCTTGTGCCATGTGCTCTATTTTGAACGAATGCTAGCTCTCCTTCTAACATAAGCATTTCCTTCTAGCATAACACACATGCTTATGTTAGAAGAAAAGGTAGCAGTCGCTAGCTTTCCAATAGAAAAACCGTGAGCATGGTGATTGGTGGTTGCTAGATTATACCTTGAGCTTGTGCCATGTACTCTATTTTCAAATAAGCACATGGCACAAGATCAAGGAAAGCTAGCGACTGCTAGTTTTCCTTCTACCATAAAAATTTCCTTCTAGGATAATAACACATATTTATGTTAGAATGAAAACTAGCAGTCGCTAGCATTCCAATAGAAAAATCATGTCCATGGTGATTGGTGGTTGCTAGCTTATACCTTGAGCTTGTGTCATGTGATCTATTTTGAAATAGGCACATGGAAAAATATCAAGGAAAGGTAGCAACTGCTAGCTTTCCTTATAGCATAATCATTTCCTTCCAGCATAAATACACATGCTTATACTAGAAGGAAAGCTAACAGTCGCTAGCTTTCCAATAGAAAAACCCTGTCCATGGTGATTGGTGGTTGTTAGCTTATAGCTTGCATTTGTGCCATGTGCTCTATTTTGAACGAAAGCTAGGTTTCCTTCTAGCATAAGTATTTCCTTATAGCATAGCACACGTGTTTATGTTAAAAGGAAAGCTAGCAGTCGCTAGCTTTACATGGTGATTGGTGGTTGCTCGCTTATACCTTGAATTTGTGCCATGTGCTTTATTTTAAACGAATGCTAGCTTCTCATCTAGCATAAGCATTTCCTTCTAGCATAACCCACATGCTTATGTTAGAATGAAAGCTAGCAGTCACTAATTTTCCAATAGAAAACCCTGGACATGGTGATTGGTGGTTGCTAGTTTATACCTTGAGCTTGTGCCATGTATTCTATTTTCAAATAAGCACATGGTACAAGATCAACAAAAGCTAGCGACTAACATAAGCATTTTCTTATAGGATAATAACACATACTTATGCTAGAAGGAAAGCTAGTCGTCGTTAGCTTTCCAGTAGAAAAATCATGTCCATTGTGATTGGTGGTTGCTAGCTTATACCTTGAGCTTGTGCCATGTGCTCTATTTTGAAATAAGCACATGGAAAAAGATCAAGGAAAGTTAGCGACTTCTAGCTTTCCTTCTAGCATAAGCATTTCCTTCTAGCATAAGCATTTCCTTATAGCATAAACACACATGCTTATGCTACAACGAAAGCTAATAGTCGCTAGCTTTCCAATAGAAACATCCTGTCCATGGTGATTGGTGGTTGCTAGCTTATACCTTGAGCTTGTGCCATGTACTCTATTTTGAACGAATGCTACCTTTCATTCTAGCATAAACATTTTTTTCTAGCATGTCACACATGCTTATGGTAGAAGGAAAGCTAGCAGTCGCTAGCTTTCCAATAGAAAAACCCTAGGCATGGTGATTGGTGGTTGCTAGCTTATACCTTGAACTTGTGCCATGTACTCTATTTTCAAATAAGCACATGGCACAAGATCAAGAAAAGCCTTGAACTTGTGCCATGTACTCTATTTTCAAATAAGCACATGGCACAAGGTCACGGAAAGCTAGCGACTGCTAGCTTTCCTTCTAGCATAAGCATTTACTTATAGGATAATAACACATAATATGCTAGAAATAAAGCTAGCAGTCGCTAGCTTTCCAATAGAAAAATCCTTTCCATGGTGATTGGTGGTTGCTAGATTATACCTTGAGCTTGTGCCATGTTCTCTATTTTGAAATAAGCACATGGAAAAAAATCAAGGAAAGCTAGCGACTGCTATCTTTCTTTCTAGCATAAGCATTTTCTTCTAGCATTTTTTAGAAGGAAAACCTTTTTTTTTAATGAGTCTCTACTTGTGCTAGATGCAATGGATTTTTATTTATCTTTAAGTATTTAATATGTTTCCATAACATATCACCCTTATTATTCTTGTGCATGTGAATAAAAGACATGTAATAGAATATTATTTGATATGCTCATTATTTCATGTATTTTTAAAACAATTTAAACTTATAGTCAACTATTTATTATTGTTTTTAGAAGCTATGGACTCTGGTGCAATGACAATTCCAAGGAATAATTTGAAGAAAAAACAAATTGCAAGTGACACACAAACAACGTCTCCCCCATGTGGTATGGTGGTTTTGAATATTATTCTCTCATTTCTAAATGGTTAGACTAGAAGACTATATGGTAATATTTGTGATTTTGATTTCATTTTATTTATAGTAATAATTGCTTATTATTGTTTTTAGAAGCTGTCGTCTCCAAAGCAAGTAAAATTCCACAATCAGCATTCAAAAAACAAAAGCGTCATTCAACTCAGATTATAAATTCAACAATGGGTTATAATTTTGAAATGATTAAAAAGTTCAAAACATCTACTACATATGAGTATGTCGAAGATTGGTATGTTGAGATTCAAAGTCCCATGAATATGTTTCCAGATATGTATCTATTTGGATCCATGGATGGAAATGATATATAAAGGCTAGGGATAATTGTTAGTTGCTATGCTCTCAATCATAGTCAGATCGATTTTCAAATGGAGGTAATTGAAGGAAATGAAGTGAAATTATTTTCTTGCCAAGTTTATTATACAAAATTTAGACCATATTTGATTGATACTAATACAGAATTTCCAGAGTCAATAAAAAAGTCACAGTTTAAGTTGGACAGTTTTGAGAGCTTCAATGAATCTGGTCTAAAGAGTTGTGATGATCTTGTACAACGTATTACCAACGTTATGAAATATCGCTATGTGAGATGTAAGAAAAGATCATCCGTGTTTCTTTATTTGCAACAAAGAGGTAAACTACTTGATAAAATACCAGATGATAAACTCGAGGCTCAATTGCTTGCTTTGAGAAGGATATATTTAGCTGAGCTAGAACAGAGCATTAAAGAAAGTGAGTTCATGCCTACTACAGACTTTGTAAAATCCCAAAAAGAAGACTTTCAGATAGAGAAGCTTGCTGACCAATGCGATGAAATCCATGAAAATTTTAAGGACAGTTATTTATTTTCAAGCTCTTTTACCATTAAGGTGGATGTTCAAAGATTGTAGAAGCACCCAAGTTATATAAATTGAGATCACGCGATGATTTAAATGTTCGAGTATTAATAAAATCATTCCTATAGAAATTTCAAGCATCATTGCCTGATGCTCTTCTGATTCCATTTGACACAAAAGAGTCTGATCCGATTGGAAACCTTGTAAAAATCATGAATGAAATGGATATAAATGCCAAGAACATCAATTTTTGGATAGTTGATGGGAAACACACCATTCAAGCAGCAAAAGAAATATTATCAAATCCTAAATTCAATCTATCTGGGGAGGCAAAACAGAAGTACAAAGAACATAATGCTCGATTCTTAGATCCATTAGTTGCTCCCAGTGTGGTGATTCGTATTTGCTTCCAGTTAAATTCTGCAAACACAGTGTTCTTCAAAACTCCATTCATTGATTCTGTGTGATCTGCAAGACAATTCCTAATTGCCACAAATAAATTAAAGAAACAAAAATGTGGGAATTCTAAGACGGCTGAAGACAAGGTATGCAATTTTTTTTTTTTGCACTTAGTTTATATTGTTTTAACTAAATTCATGGCTATTTTATTTTTGATATCACATTCTTACTAATTTATATTTGTTATTTTTTAACAGGTTGATGATGAAATGTTGTGCTCTTTCTTCGATTGTCCACTAACAAACTTTCCTGAAAAAAAGTCTTGTTATATCTTGATGATACTACTTGGGATAAATGGGAAGTTGTTTTTAATTGTTACAAACTAGGGACATTAATGTGTTCTCCAAACCAACCTAAGGATCCAAACTATAAGACAAATAGTCTAAAGAGTTTAGTATCAAGTTCTTTTCATCCCCTTCAGGGACTAACCGCTGAAGAAATGTGTTCTGTAGCAGATAAACTATTGGATGGAACTGTCTAGTTTTCTATTCCAGTGAACCATCCAACCAATGCCATAAAAATGAAATATTATTGTTCACAATTGAAAACCAAAAGAACAATTTTGGAGGCAATGGTAACATATTGCAAAAGTCATGATAAGAATCAGAATGATAAGATTCTTACAATATCCAATATTCTTGAGCATTATGGAATTACTGATATCATATTTGCCAACTTCTGTAAGACAATGGAAGGGTGTAAATATGTAAAAGGATCACGAAATACAAAAATAGAGTCCCTTTCTCCACAAGCATGTGTGGTCCTTGATAGAATAATTGATGCATCGACAGATATACAGGAAATTAAGAACAGTTTTGAATTCGGTTGTCATTATGGGGGTCATAGCCTCTTGTCAACACTTTTGCACTCTTTTCCTTGTCGGTTTCAACCAATGTTATACACTGACTTTGTTGTGTTGGATACATTGGCTTTGAAAGATGAATCATTCCTTAAGGATCACTATATTGAATTGTTTTGATTTTTAATCGAAAAAAATGGGTTGAAAGATTTTACTATGATTATCTTAGTAGAAATTTGGTCTTGTAAGGATGTACGCCAAGCTCTGGAGATTGTTGTCAAGGACTCAAATGTCAACTATAAAATGGCTACCGGTCTTTATGAATATAAAGAACAAAATAACTATAGTTATGATATAGTTTTAACTATACATTTCTATAGTGAAGAGTCAAAAAGTTTAGAGGTCTCAAGATACTCTCACAGTTTTAGAGACATATCTGATGAAAATTAGAGAGATTTTGAATTCTGGGAAGAATTATTGCAAATGCATCAACAACATAGTGATCTAAATTTGATTATTTCTCTTTATGCGGGGACAAATTTACAGTAGGATTGCTGTACATATGGAAGAAGAATGGCATGTGTCGTAGAAAATGAGTTACAAAGGACTACCATGTTGACTAATCAAGAATCCTTCCAATTGCAAAAACCAATTTCTAATATATTGCTATTGGAATATCCAGGTATTGTACTTGTTTTGTTCTTTCTCTAGTGATTTTTTGGATTCTATGCTATTTATAAATCTTGATTAACAAGATGTTTACTATAACTACTAATGGCGGATATTGTAAAGAAAACAATGACGACACTTTGCAACAAAGCAATGATCAACATAGTGTGCACAATGTTGAAGAAATTTTGGAGATGCAAATACAAGACGAAGAATATACCATACCAGGTACATGAATCAAGCGAATGTGCCAAAGAACTATAATGAAAAACATAATACCATCACAGGTCTTTAATATGATTTATTATATGTCTATTTATTTAATGAATTTTATTCGTTGATAAATTTTATAACATTTCATATGTTTATTATAGTGGCAAATAAGGAGAAAAAAGACAGTGATAAAGGGAATGTGAAACAAAGCCATAGTCAAGAACATGATATCATATCAGGTACTTCACACATCTCTTATTTTCAATTAAACATAAAATATGTCTTATAAAACAAAATTTGATTTAAAGAAGTATTATTGGTATTTGATTGAAGTTTTGTTATTTTGGCTGTAGGTTCTATGAAGACAATACAAGAGAAGTGTGGCTTATCTATAACTAGTACACAAAATACTCAAAGTGAGTGTATTTTTTCAACAATTTTTTTTATTAATAATTTATGTAGCATGAATAAAATGAATTAACTATGATATCCATTATTGTTTTGCATCTATTGTAAGTCAAAAGAAATTAGTTATTTTTGAATTGAATAACATTTTCTATCAGAGCGTTGATGGTGATGCATCACAAAAATAATTTATTGAGAAAATGGGAAGGGCCGCAGATTACAAGATAGAGAAAAAATCATTTTGGTTTCGTCCACATGCAAAAACATTTTTTGAAATGTGTTCCAGAAAAGAATCTCTTGACATTGCAATTTGGACGACATCTTTGAAACAAAACACAACAAGAGTTATGAAAAAGATGGTTTCAGAAACATTACAAGCTAAATTTTTGTTTGCATGGACTGCTTCAGATTGCAAACAACAAAAGGGAAAAAATGGCATTGATAATTCAACACAAGTTATATACAAAAAACATCTGAAAAAAGTGTGGAGAATGTATTCTCAATATAATGCTACTAACACTATTCCAGTGGATTGTTCAATGGAGACAAAGAAATAAAATCCCAAAGAAAATGTAATTATTGCCCCTTCGTTTGATGGAAAGAATGAGGATAAATGGTTGATCGCTGATCTGTGGAGCTTATTGAATAAATTCTACAAGGCACCTGATGTTTGAGATATTTTGAAGAATCTTCAATGACTTTTAATAGTACATTAAGATGACTGTTATTCATTTCCTCTATAAACAAAATCTTGAAGTTTATAATATAAATTCTTGGTTATTGTACATTTGATGACTTAATTCTACATGTGATGTGTTATTACTGTGTTTTATTTTATTATCAATTTAATGTCAATATTGTTTCATAATACTCATATAAGGATTGTTGTTGCGTCATTATTATAAATC
>LPNX010965079.1:212495-238365 GCA_001517045.1 Pseudotsuga menziesii | reverse complement strand
ATACATAAGCGATTCCCTAAAGCTCATATCTTTCTTTCTCAAACGATCTCCCTTACCAAACACCACCAAGATGATTTCCTCTTTCTTGGTGCTACCTAGAGGCGATTCTAAGAGGCAAGAAAATCACAACATCATCTCAACTTCTAGACTAGTGAAGCAATGTAAATGAGGTACCTTCCCTTCAACTATGACATCCTCACAATTTTGTTTATAATCCCCTTTTTTAGTTTCGATTTGACTAGCAAGTCCCTTGATTGACTATTGGGGGGATGTTGGATCTATTAAGCACCAAATTCAAACATCTCAAATATATTATCAACTACTACATCCCACTATAATTCGACTCTAGGAATAGATAGTAGACACATTATCTTAATTCGATTTATTCACAATTTCATTGTGTATGTATAATGTTGTACCTAACAACTATCCCAATTTTGACGAATTTATAGTTATTATTTGGTTTGACATTAATACATTTCATATAATTTATTTTATTTTAATTTAATATTGTGATTTCCTTCCAATCATGCTATATTATAATATGTTATTTAACAATAAAATATTTAATATGATACTTTGTTCACTTCAAATATAGATAGAGATCTTCTTGTAATAAAACATGCAATTATGTGTGCAACTTAACTTCATTAATCCTACATTTTATATCTTCATGAATATTTTTTCTCACGATTCAACAAATTACAGATTTTCATATACTCCTCCTAATTTATGGCATACCGAACTAGTTATAAATGATACAACATTCAATTTTTTATGATTGTATATTAAAAACACTTGGAGTAAATAAAATTTGTGATCAATAAAAACATTCTTTCTAGGATTAGTTTTTCCAATTTTAATGGAATATTTCTTTAATGCATAATTTTTACAAATTAAATGAAATAAATAAAATGTTTACAAAAAAATTCAATGTCATAGAAGTCCTTGTAATAGAATTTTTCTAGATTTCTTGAAATAGGTGTTTATGGCTTGGGGTACCAAAACAAACAGCTTGACTCCAGAAATCAATCCTTTCCAATATGCAATAGAAATTAAATGTCTAACAGTAAAGGATGAGACCTCATACCTTATTTTAGACAGTTGAAGTAGATCCCCGTTGAGCTTTCCAACTTCAGCTTGAATTGATAGATTACTTCCTTAACAACAAGTAAACAATACAAGCATTCTATATATCATGGTGTTAGATCTATTCTAGCATATATAATCAATAATGTATAAGCATTTGACATAATCCAATGGATAAAATATTCATTCAAACACACATTATTGGAAAAGAAAAGATATTTCTATTAATATAAATCAGATATTACAAGATACAACCTCTGTCGGCACGTATGCGAACCGGAGAAACTGAATCCCCCACTTGGGCCTCCACCACTTCAATCCTTCATCTCTAGATAGCAAGCTCACAAGAAAAAGGCAAGCTTGGAAAGAACACAAAAGTGCTCCAAGGGACAAAGGGATGCAGACTCAAGCATAAGTTCCGACAACAATGGACTATAGTTTCTTTGCTATACATTCTCTCTTATGCCTTCAATGTACCAAGGGGTTCCTTATATAGATTTTCAAAGGGGTAATGAAAGGTCGAATCTGAGTGATCTCAAGGCATAGGGAAGGCCAGGAATCAAGTGAGTGGGATCCATGTCAAGGAAAACTCCAAAAGGATTTGGATTTTGTACACATCCTGATGTACGCGATTTTAGTGGTCCAACCCGCGTATATATGTTCTTATAAGTTTAAAAGTCGCGTGTATCATTTTTCACATGTTTTTAGGGATGGTCAAAGAAACATAAAAGGAAAAAAAATGGTCCATGGGGTCAGTCTGCAACAGGACAGGGAAAGGCCATACAAAGTGCGATTCACCTGGAGTGGTGAAATCAGCTTTAACAGATGCCCCCTAATGTGTGAGGTCAGAGGGGTCATACGATGGCAGAAACACATTATAAGTCCATCCCAGAAGTGGAGTGATGAAGGATCCAAAATGGAATACCAACCACCCAATCAGTATAGTACAATAATACAACTCTGCACATAACTGCAAATACATATAGCAGTCCCGGATACATAAGAGTACAATGGCCATGAATAGGGATGATACAAGATATCACATAAGTAGTCATCACCACGTACAATATACATAGATTAGAATCTCCATGATGAAGATATACAAAGGACCATGATCTCCATAATGGATAAAGATATATAACATATCAAGATCTCCATAGTAGCTAGAAATATCTGACATATACTGGAATCAAGTCATGAGAGCTGAAATCTCATGAACACTGGCATAATCAAGGAGGTAGCATATAAGAGATGCCACCAATCTGGAAAGTCTTCTACACAAACCGCTACGAGTACATGTCCTACTATGCAAATAGAAATGTCAAGGTCGAACATAGTAGTCCATCATCTGATTACCAGTCATTAATGTATACCGTTAACAGACGCGAGATCACCCACCAATGATGAAAATGGGAATCAAGGTACTAGAGTGCAAACTAACAAGTGTGAATAAATGTGTTGAGGTCTAACACTTGAGAGGATCCATCGATCAGGGGACATTGATGTATTCCTGAAAAATGTCGATGGCGAGAGAACCTGCCACTGATGACTGCAAGTCTCAAGGGACTCAAAATGAATCTGGATTCCAATCCCAGAATAAATGATCTGAAGTCGATGGGATGAAATCCGCTGGAAGGAGGGAATTTAGGCATGCCCCATCATCCAACACGAGGTACTCAGCAAAGCTATATAATGTGGAAGGACTTGATCATAAGGTGCATGAACGAGTAAATGTATTGGGAATTGCCGACATGCAAAGTCAAGAGAACTAAGGAATGGCTGACTCAGGCTTCAACTTCCTTCAAATAAGAGAATAACAACGTATGGTGACTAAATAAAGGCAGCACACACTCGATATACAAACTAGGACATATCTGCGACACAGGAGGCATCGACAGAGGCTCCATAGGGACTGGAAGCTTAACCAGTCGGTGGAGATAAACTCAGATAAGAGAGTACAGCTCCTAAAGTCAAACTATAACCCAACCAATGGATGTGATATACAGTGCTCCGTTCGAAGGCGACACGACTCGACAGCTGCCACAGATAACATCTTTCCTTGTCTGGCTTTTTGGTTTTTTTATTTTTTTGGACTTTTTCAGTTATTTAAAAAGCTTGAAAAAAGAATAAAATAGCTTTATAGTTACATACTAGGAGGATACAAGTTTCATAAGGGAAAACAAACTATTTCTAAGCAGTGGAACATACCTATGCTCAATGCAAGAATACATGTGTAGGATATCAACACTCGGGGAAAAATCCCCTCCCAGTAAAAAGGGAAACAAGCTACGAAGGATATAAAAAATGGCTCTGCATGGCTAGACATGAGACAAGCTTGGGCTATATGATTGAAACACAATGTCAGGGAAGCCAACATAAAGCTCAATAAGGCAGGCAAAGCTCATGATAATGCATTCACAACTTGACATGAGGGAGTCCTGAAGGGAAGAGGCCAGCAAAAGATCAAGAGGACTATGAGGCTCTTGCGAAATGTCATGGGAGTACTATACAATGGACTCCCACACCCTATAAGAGAAAATTTCAGCATGGGCACCAAATGAAAATAAGGTGCTAACTAGGGTACCCATGTGAGGTGGAGTTCTACCACTCATATCATGCCACTTCTAAACCAACAAGAAGGTTCTGTGACATAACAGAGTGGGTTCGTACCTAAGTTCATACTGAGATGGTCATAAGGTTATGAAAAATGTAGATGGTGATGAAAACTAACCTATATGCCAGTTTAGATATGATACCTGAGATCGGCATGAACAGGGAAATCCAACAGCTGAAACGACACTGAAAAAAGTCCTCTACATCATGAATTATGTCAAAAATGGTCCAAAATGGTTAGAAAATGTCGAAACTATAGGAAAGGGGGTAAAAATTTTCAAATATTTAAAAAATTTCTATAAATAGTAAACAATTCAAAATATTATAAAACATTTGAAACCTTTACCCATTTGAGCTCTGATTTTCAACAGCGAATTCCAGGAGATCCAGCCGGCGGAATCCACTCTCGTTTCTTCCAGGTATTTACTCATGCTCTTCTTTTTCATTTTGATGCAATTTTTATGAAATTCCATGGTCAATTAGGATTTATATGCCACCCTAAAATGGGCACTGCGGCCCATGCGGAATTTGAGGTTTTTTCCGCGTATAGGGATGGATATACGCGGAAAATGCCCTCAAACCCGTGTACATACGCGGTTGTTTTGAAAATAGTCGTGTATGAGGTTGTGCATAAGGTTCTTTCAATAATATAATGGGAAAATTTGCAATTTATTGTGAAGGATGGTCCTAGAGTGGAGAGAGCGTGAACGTGGTGAGGTAGAGGAAGCAGTAAGGGTCGATCTAATGGCTCAACAAGCTCTACATGCATGCAGACTCTACAAGTTTTGGTGTCTTGGTGGTTTGAGGGCCAAACCAAGACTATTACAGATGCTGGTGGATTACTGGGATCCAGAATCAGAGTCCTTCCATATAGATGGGATATCCCTCACCATAGAGGTGGATGACATATACTTCATTACTGGGCTTTCTAGACGAGGGGAAGTGGTGAACCTTCATTCTCATGGTGGGACAGGAGGTGGCCTGACTATCGACGAGTACATTGGGGTGTACTTCTATCCAGACATAGAGAAGGTGGGGAGTCAGGTCCCTACCAATGCTATACAGGTGTTGGGCCTAAAGGCCATACTATTGACACTGGGCAAGATAGCAGGCTTGGAATCACTCCACCAGGCCTCGTGGCCTGTGATGTTCTATGCAGTGGAGTGAATGAGACCCACGATCTATGAATGGAGCAATACACTACTGCGAAACATGAAACATCAGCTCAGTGAGTGTAAGGCAGGTAGAGTGCGAAACTTAGGGTTCAACAGTATTTTGAGCACGTTTTTCTTCAAGCGTGTTCTAGGATTGAGCCCCAGAGTGGACATTCCTCTTCATGGGGTTCAAGATCCAGACCAACGGCATTGGGAAGATGCTATGTGGAGACTGGAGGGTGGTAGGGTGGCTAACCCATATCCAACTGACTTCTTTCCGTGGTGGCGACTACAGATAGTTGCCATCGATGACTACCCCTATGCAGGGATAGATTTCCGGGGGGACCCGGACATGCCGCTACCACCAAGATCGGCATATGGCGATATAGGTGACAAATCTCAACCCTCTCTTTTTAAATTTTGAGTTATTTAATTTTTTTTGTGTTTTCCTGATTATATGGAATAAAAAAGACATATTTTTGCGTGATAATACATAGTGACATCTACCATTTGTGTGAAAATGTGGGACCATGACGGCCAGAGGGATTCCCTCGTCATAGAAGGAGGGGAAGAGGAGATGAAATCATAGGTGTGGATGCAGAGTGGATGCTCTAGAGCATTCATACCAATTTTGTGAGACTGACACATAGGGTCCCCATGGCGCAAGTCGAGGACCTGCCTGAGGCTATGCAGTGGCAGGTGGTGGGTGTACCACGCGCATGGGAGCGATTATTTCGATGTCTAGCTAGAGGCATTAGTGAACTTCCATGATCACAACCCTCCTCCTCCTCCACAGGATTAGACACCTGGGAGTGTATACATTTTGTACTACCATGTATTATATGCTGGTGGCTTGAAAGCCCCAATTTTGTATCATGACACTATGTATTATCACATTTTGGATGTATATATAATTTTTTTTATGGTGATCGGTTTATTTATTTACATGTGTACAAATTGTGCTTGTGATTAATTTATTATGAATGAAACAAATGCCAATCTAACACGTAGTTAGCATATGAGTCAGCAACTTGATTATTATTTCTTGGAACATGTATATATGTTATATTGTCAAATTTTAGTTCTAACAATCTCACACGTAAGAATCTTCGCAATAACATCGAATCTCTAACATGATACAAACCATTAAGCTATGACACTACTAACTCTAAATCAAGATGTACCTCAAGAGAGAGAACGCCATGTGAAATGGCATCCCATAGATGCTTGATAACGACACTGTATTCAATAACATTTTTGGAAGATGGTCGTAGACATATGCCTCCTGAATACAGTACCTGACCCATAGGAGTATAAATCACGCAAGCAGCAGAGGCTGAGTGTTGAGTGTGATGGCTTGCACCATCCGTGAATCCTATGTAGGTGGAAGATTCCATTGACATCTGCCAAAAAAACAAAAACTAATCACAAACCCGATCACTATAAGAAAAATACCTAACTATGCAAAGATGTACAATAATATACAATAAGCAGCTTTATCTAGAGATCATGCATAGTATTTTTTGAGATAGAGCCCATTTCTAGGCTCCGCTAAGGCCATTCCTTTATAATCCACTAACTCATACGCACCCTTCTCTAACACACGGTTGACCACATAAGGACCACGCCACATAGGATTAAATTTCCCTGCCCCCAAGGGTTCTTTCGGTTGATCCCACAAAAGGACCAAGTCTCCTTCACTAAACCTCCTTGGACGGACAGACTTATCATACTACTTTACGCAATGTTTATTGACTTCTAGAGCCACCAAGGAATCCCGACACTGCTCATCAAGTTTCTCAAGGTGAACCAAATGATCCTCCAATGGGGAAGTGTCCGGTAAGAGTTCTACAGCTAGCTTCAAAGAAGGAATCTCGCATTCAACCAGCAATATCGACTCCACTCCATGTACAAGTTGATATAGAGAAAAACCAGTGGCAGTATTAACAACGGTTTGATATGCCCACAAAGCAGGATATAACATGATGTGCCAATTGTTCTTGGTTTGTGCAATGGTTCATTGGAGAATGCATTTGAGTGATTTATTCACTGCCTCTACCTATCCATTCATTTGAGGGTAGTAAGAAGAGGAATGCTCTTGCTTATACCCTAACTTCAATGCCAACTCTTCCATCATACGGTTCTGAAAGTGCGAGCCATGGTCAGTGACAAGTTATTTAGAAATCCCGAACCAAGTAATAATTTGGTTGAATACAAAGTGAGCGGCTATCTCACCGTCAAATTTTACTGTAGGCATAGCCTCAACCCATTTTGTGAAGTAATAAACAACCACTATAATATGATGGTGCCCCCCAACTGAAACTGGGTTGTAATCCATAAAATCGAGCCCCCACTTAGTGAAGGGACCGGAGCTGATAATGGGATGTAATGGGGTAGGTTTCAAGCACATATTATGTGCAAACACCTGGCAAGGGTGGCACCTCTTGACTGCATCAACACAATCCTTAAAGATCGATAGCTAGAAATAACCCACTCTTAAAATATTTTGAGTTGTAGAAAGCCCAGATAAATGACCACCACACTCCCCTCCGTGGAAATCATTCAGCACTACTTGAGCCTCTTCATGAGTTAAACAACATCGTAAAATGGAATCTACCTCATGGTGTTACAAAGTGTTATCCACTATGAGGTAGTTCTTAGAGACGTGACGTAATCGTCGTCATTCATCTCGCTAGAGGTGAGTAGGGGTCTTCAATGTTTGTAAATATATTATGATATCCCCATACCATGGGTCTAACGTTGAGGTTAAAAAGATGTGTTCATCGACAAACGTATATTCACAAACCAACTCCTGGACCTCACTCAAAAAATCTAATATAAGCTCTGAAAAAATTAAAGACTTCTTTGATTTTGCTGAAACAAACTCAAGATCTAATTCTTGCATAATGACAATCCATTTATTATATTTTCCCCCAATCATCCTTCGGGTGACGATGAATTGAAACAGATTGACATGGGATACAATCAAGGTCTGGTGAAGGAGAATATAATGTCTCAAGTGCTGAACCGCATGTACAGTAGCTAAAGCAAGCTTCTCGACATGAGAATAATGAATCTCTACGTCAATAAGGTTCTGGCTCAAATAATATATTACATGCTCTTGGAGCTCCTCATCCTCTTGAAACAAAACCATACCAATCGTCTCTAATGATGTGACCACATATAATAGAAAATCACGGCTATAGTCTGGAGGACTAATCACCGGGGCCGCTGCTAGGGCTCGCTTGAGTGCATCGAAGGACTCCTGGGCTCACTCATCCCAATGAAAGGGGGTGTCCTTCTTCAAGAGACGCATGAAGCCTCTAGTCAAATTGGCAAAGTTGACAACAAATATTCATAAGAAGTTTTCCATGCCTTGCAAACATTGAAGATGACTGATATTCTTTGGGGGAGACAACTGGAGTATTGCCTCAACCTTCAAAGGGTCGACTCTTATACCCTCTTTAGAAACGATGAATCCTAAAAAACGCCCTGACTTCACACAAAATATGCACTTATGAGGATTTAATCTAGCCAAATAATGCCGGCATATTTCGAATACCAATCTCAAGTGATAGGGATGACGCATTCTCATGCGAGAATGAGCAGCAAGGTCATCCAAAAATACTTTGATAATTGACTTGAGATCATGGAAGATCAAGGTCATTTCCCGCTGAAATGTAGCTCCGGTGTTTTTAAGGCCGAAAGGCATTTTCTGATATGCAAACGTTCCCCAAGGACAAATAAATGCAGTCTTATGTTGGTCCTCGGGTTTAATCTGTATCTGATTATATCCAAAAAAGTGGTCCATGAAGGAGAACACCTCGCTACCCGCACACTCATCCAAAATCTGATCAATAAATGGTGTGGGGAAATTGTCCTTAGGACAGGCATGAGTCAAATCGCGGAAATCAGTACATATGCGGATCGCTCCCTGCTTCTTATCCACTGGAACGGGGTTTGAAACCCACTCTGTCAAGGGAACGGGATAGATGAAACTGACTTTCAAGAGCTTCTCTGTCTCTACCTTAATTGCGGGTGCTTTCCTAGGATTCACCGCATGTAAATGTTGTCGAATAGGATTAGCATTGGGGTAAGTATTAATCTCATGCTTGACAATACGAGGGTCAATACCTGTCATCTCATCATAAGACCAAGCAAAAATATCATGGAATTCCTTAAATAGCTCGGTGTATTCAAGAATCTCAGCATGGAAACATTCCACTCCAATATAGACATTCTCTATCGTGCCAGGATTGCGAGAGATGTTGATAGGAATCGTTGAAGATATGTTTGCCATGTTTCCATCAGCCATCGAATCGAGAGAGCTTAATGGAACCATAGGACTACCAACTCTCTGACTAAGAACCACCCTAAAATCCTCACGCTCCAAGTGGTCAAGATTTGGTAGAAAGTATGATCTATGATGGAGTTCCTCCCATGGTGGCTCAACTCTCGACATAGCCTCAGTAATCACTTCATCTGAAGGGAAAACTGTATCAAGGCAATCGTGTGCATGAGAAGACTGTACTACCCATGCCGACAGCACATAAGGGTCCTCCTCCTCCATCCGCGAAGATGAAGGACTAGGCTCTGCAACACACTTGAGATTAGCTTGATAAGCTATCATAGCTGCAGGCAACGACACATCCATCACGATGGGCTCAGTTGAAGTACTCGGTGTAGAAATAATCCAAGGATATTCCATATGGCTCGTGCGAAAAGACACCGATCTCATAGATGTCGAAGCCTCATCGGAACTAGATCCTATCATAAGGATCGGTGCAGGACAACTAAAGATTCCCATGAGGGATGGATACGTGCCTACACCCACACTCCCAGTTGCTAGCTAAGAGTGCTCAACGATTGGGATCGAAGCTCCCGAAGATGCAGTAACAGACGGATTCTTGAATGTCATTTGATCAATCATTACGATATTCCCGTTATGTGGAAAGCATACAACACGAAACAAGGAAGAAGCAATGGCTTGCATACTATACATCCAGTTCCTACCCAGCAAGAGATTGTAGTCAAGGGGCACATCAACCACCTCTACCTCTATTGCAATGGTCTTTCCTCCTAAACGGACTTTAAGGGAAGGAAGGATGTCGTGTGGCCTAAAAGATCTCCCATCAAACACAGTTAACATGGTCACTAATTTAGACAGCTCAGGAGAACCCAGAACTTTCCAATAGGATAAAGACATGACAAAAGCAGTAGTGCCCTCGTCAATCACAGTGTGCTTGACGATCATATTAAGACATTCTACGTGAATAAAAAGAGACACATAGTAGGACAAGCGAGGCTAAAATCCCGTGGTTTCAAATTTTATCACAGAGGAAGAATCATCATCATTCACACCAAGGGAAGAAAGCAATGCCTTCCTTTGCGACGGACAACTCTGAATCACTTCCAATGCAGACATCGCACAAGGAGTGTGGCCCAAATCCTTGACAGCTCAATAGTTCTGGGCAGCTTGGGCATTTGGATTATGCCCTAAACGCTTAAGGACTCCCTTAGGAATGCAAGGTGCAGTCTCAGGTTTATCCATAGGTTTCTCAATACGCAAAGGGGACCTTGGTGGATCACGCTCTTTACCTGGGCTGGGTTTTGACGAACCATAATATTTCGCACAGGTCACAACTTTCGTAGCACGGACCATGTTAATGCACCCATGACCACTACTCTCCGGTGGATCATGATCATCACTAGACTGGTCATGGGACTTTGAGTTCATATTTTGATTACACGGGAAAGGGTTAGTTAGCACAGCTGGGCCCTGTGCCAAGAATCTTGAAGCTTCTTCAATACGAGGGCACAAGTAAGTGAGGTGATCATCCTTACATAACTTGTAAGGGAACTTAATCTTATGTTTAACTTGCTTGTCCCCCCTATCATTTCAATTGTTCTTGTCATTACTATTAGAATTCTCATTCTTATTCCCACCCTTACGATTATTTTTACCCTTTTTTCTATTTCGTCTGGGCTGCTGGTTACCCTTCTGGTCTGATGATTGCATAGAAAGTACACTCGTCGTTTGGGTGGGTTCAGATGAAGCCGTAGCTTGTACCTGAAGCAAATTGGTTGATTTACAATTTACTAACTTGTTTTACAACTGAATCCATAGGTTTCGCACTTGCACAACCCACAATGCCATCGACATGTGGTCTAGGTTTGACTTTGGGGTCGAAACTGGAACGTGGAGCATTGAAAATAATCTCATATAACAAACTGGACTGAGCATAGATCAAGTATAGTTCCTATGCCCTAAAAATTGCTTGTTCCTCATTCTACACTCCAGATGTGGAAACATCCTTCACTATATATGGCAATAACAACTTGAGGAACCACCTGAGGAGGAACTCCGGTGGTATAAAGGCTTTAATTAACCTCTTCTGTCTACGCCACTCTTGAATATGATCAAAGATATGTGTGGCTTTATCTTGCCAAAATGTTGACAAGAGTTCAGTACCAATGTCATAATGCACTAGTAGTTGGAAGTGATTAAGAAAAGTCATTGCAAGGTCGTTGAACAAAGCGAAAGCTCCCCTAGGTAACTCTATATACCATTTCGTGACAAGTCCTGTAAGGGTGCATTGAAATAGTCTCAAATGGATTGAGTCCTGATGTAAGGAATTTGAAGAGCACCATAGGTGAAACGTAGTAATGTGTTCACTCAAATCCTCTCTCGGTTTTCCCTCGAACTTACGTATGTCCGAAGAAAGCTTGGTAGGGACAGCCAGCCAAGCCAGGTCATGAGCTACAGGATCGTTCGTCAATCTCGACAAGTCAGGAAGATTGAGCGTCGCGAGGAAAGGGAGCCTAGGATGATGAGTTCGATGGGTCACTCCCTGATTCATATAGGTCTGATTACCACCATGGCCTTGGCCATAGTGCCCTCCTCTCGTATGACCCATATAGGGTGGCGTGGAAGCACCATAGTGTGGTGGACCTTGACTAGTAGGAGCTACAAATCCATAATAGGACAGTAAGCAGGTTTTTGATACCCACCCCCAGAAAGTGAAGAACCCTATCCATATTGCGTCCCATAATACGGTCCATAAGTCATCGCATGTGATGCCCCATGAGACACTCTGTAGGTAGGAAGATACGCTCTGGAAGTAGGAATATACATACCGGAAGTAGGGATATATGCCCTTGAAGTAGTAACATGACCTCTAGAAGTATGAACATAACCTCCTGAAGCAACGGGCGGTATGTAAACCTGAGACACAATCGGTCTAGTAACCGCAATACGGACCTGACTTGTAGCCATTTTCCGGCTCGAAGGACCATGCGAATAAGGTGGAGGATGAACATTTGAAGAAATAGGGACCAAGGATGAAGGAATATGAGTAATAATGTATGTGCTATTCCCTATCATCACTCGTCTCGAATCGATAACCCTAGACATAGGAGGGATATGTGATGTAACTTCCACCACCGCGATGGAAGGTGCAATGTGACTAGTGCTCCCAAACCTCTCCGCATGGTAAGGAATGAGAGTGCCCCTAGGCATAGTGTTAGGATTGAATTCAGATTCGACATGAAATGCCAAATCATGTGTAGTAAAACCAGACATACCATAGCTAGTGCTGGCGGGTTCAAAATGAGTCTCGGTGTCCTCCGACATTCCATAACGGTAGCGTGTCAATGGGGAATCAACCCTAGAGTGAGTAGGTCTATTGTGCATGGTTCCTATCTCAGAAATCACAGGACCTAACTCAGCCAAGTTGGGTGAAGGATCATAAGTAGGAGTAAAATCCCCATCGTCTACACGAATGGGAGAAGGTGGTTCAGGAATACCTTCTAAATGGTCTCCCATGGTGTATGAATTAATGTGCAAAATAGTCCACCTAGACTATCTAGATCTCTCTCCCAAAGGAGGAGGAGAAGTAGAAGGCGGAAGTCCTGCTAAATGACGAGAACGACGAGGAGACGCACCCAAATCCACAATGACTCAAAAAAAATAGAAAAGACTCTCTATTTACGTAAACCCTAGGCCAACTATCATGCATAGAGAAATCACTAATAAAATCTAAAGCCAAATGCAAGCAAACAAGGGATAGATAAGTGAGCTCCCGAATGAAGCAGGTATGTCTCACCTAGGAGATGCTTCAGACTCCCATATACAACAAGCGGAGGTACGTAACCAATTATTGTGGCCCTCAGCTTCAATGCATAAAGAGACTATGTTGTCTACCCCAACCTGGCCGAGACACCCATAGAATAACCCCTACAAAGTACCCCCTCGATATCCTATGTAAGGCCACTAAGGTCACCTCAATATAATCAATGCTCAGGCAGACAGTCAGAGGCAGGATTGACCGTATGGGCAGGGTAGCAAAGCCTGAAACTCTTGAAAGAGCCCTCAGATATGAATACAATCCTGGAAATATCTCTGGTGCTACTCAGTTATGACTAGGGGTCATTCCAATCAATAACCGCTCACACTACCTCGTGCTTAACTCCCTTTTGAGTGGAGGATCCTGAGAAACACTGGTTATACCAAGGATTTCACACACTCACCTAGACAGACACATACATGTTGTTTAGTGATCTTGGAGAATTTACTTACAATGAACTATTCCAAGATCCTAAAACCTAAGCTTGTTGGTGCACCCTATAAAAAAAAAAGTGTAGTTCATTTTAATTTAGTGTTGATTTTAATTGGCTTTATTACTCAAAAAAGTGATATGGTCATGCAACTAATGGTATTATGACACAACATGAAGTAAAATGCACACCTGACAATCAATGCAAATGCATTGTGTCCATGAAAACATGGTATGATACTACGTGAAATGCACAATTTTTCTTCAAATGATGAATGCAAGATTTCCTATATGAAGTCCTAATTAATAATCAAATGAAATCTAGTGCAAGTACAATGCAACAACGCAAAATGCAATGCATGATGATAAGCAAATGTTTTTGGATTTTTTGAAATAAAATGAGATGCAAAAAGCAAAAGAATGATTCTACAACCCCTAGACTCTGAAAGCACACACAAATAGCACTCGAGCAAAGTACTAAGGTCAAATAACTCTAATGCACTAATCTCAAACAAAAAATCGAAAATGCCATGATAAGAACCTTCTTAAAAAAAAATTAGCCTAAGAAAAACGTTTATGGTCAGAAACAGAGGTATAAAAAGACTCAGGCAGTGCCAAAGGAGACTCAACAAATATCAAAATTCACCCAACAACTAATTAACTCCCAAAAAGGGAAAAATCAAGGTCATACGTGACTGTTCGTAGTAAACCCACGTGTATACGCGGAAATAGAAGAGAAACCCGCGTGTATACGTGACTGTGAGTTAAAAAATCATGTACAGGAAGAAAGGTGCATAAAATCAAGGCAAACACACAATCTGAGACAAACTTCACACTGATCAGGCACTACCAGGCATGCATGCCCCCAAATCCGACACAGAAACAAGAGAGGAAGAGCCATTCAAATTCATTGTATGCCGATAAAACAACCCCCAAAGGACAACTACTACAAACTCCCCAGCAGAGTAACCAATTCTGTTATGGAGAGAAATTCCTATGGCTTGGGGTACCACAACAGACAGCTTGACTCCAAAAATCAATCCTTTCCAATATGCAATAGAAATTAAATGTCTAACACTAAAGGATCAGACCTCGTACCTTATTCTGGACGGTTGAAGTAGATCCCCGTTGAGCTTTCCAACTTCAGCTTGAATTGATAGATTACTTCCTCAACAACAAGTAAACAATACAAGCATTCTATATATCATGGTGTTAGATCGATTCTAGCATATATAATCAATAATGTATAAGCATTTGACATAATCCAATGGATAAAATATTCATTCAAACACACATTATTGGATAGGAAAAGATATTTCTATTAATATAAATCAGAGATTACAAGATACAACCTCTGTCGACATGTCTGCGAACTGGAGAAACTGAATCCCCCACTTGGGCCTCCACCACTTCAATCCTCCATCTCTAGATAGCAAGCTCATAAGCAAAATGCAAGCTTGGGAAGAACACCAAAGTGCTCCAAGGGACAAAGGGATGCAGAATCAAGCATAAGTTCCGGCAACAATGGACTATAGTTTCTTTGCTCTCAATTCTCTCTTATGTATTCAATGTACCAAGGGGTTCCTTATATATATTTTCAAAGGGGTGATGAAAGGTCAAATTTGATCGATCTCAAGGCATAGGGAAGTCCAGGAGTCAAGTGAGTCAGATCCATGTCAAGGAAAACTTCAAAAAGATTTGGATTTTGTACACATCCCGATGTACGCGATTTTAGTGGTCCAACCCTCGTATATACACGCTTATAAGTTTAAAAGTCATGTGTATCATTTTTCACATGTTTTTAGGGATGGTCAAGAAAACATCAAAGGACAAAAAATGGTCCATGGGGTCTAAGGAGTCTGCAGCGGGACAGGGAAACTCCATACAAAGTGTGATTCACCTGGAGTGGTGAAATCAGCTATAACAAGGCTTCCAGGGAAAAATATTTTCATCAAATTTAACAAATTTTCTAATAATAATGTCATTGGATTTATGTTAAACAATCCTATAACATTTTACAATAACATTTTACATCTTCAAAATATCCACCAAATATGCACTTCTCACTCTTAGTATGTAATGGTTTCTGTTTTTCTTTGTGAATGTGAGTTTATGCTTCACTACCAAAGAAACACAAGTGGATTATATCAAGATTAATTTTACTCAATGTTTATTCTAGTGTTATATACTCTAGTGTTATTTCTTTTAGATCCTTTATGGGAGTGCAATTGAATATGTAATTTGCACAATTAATGGCTTCCACTAAAAAAGGAGGACTTATTTACCTAGATTGGATCATACAATTTTCGATTTTCTTTAATGTGTGATTCTTTTTCCCAGCGACGCCATTTTGTTGTGGTTTGTATGGAACAATATGTAGCATCTAAATGTCTTGTGTAGTGTAATAATTTATATATTTATTGTTTACATATTCGTCTCCATTAAAGCTTCTTAATTTGTGTATTTGATATCCAAAATTGTTTTTCTACTGTGGACTTGTAGGCCAAAAACACATATAAACATCAGTCTTTAGAAATTAAATGCAAGTGTGTATGGAGAAGTTATTAATGAAGGTTAAGAATTAATTGAATCCATAGAAAGAAGTAGAAGGAAGAGGACTGCACAAATGACTATGAACAAGATACAAGGGGGCCAAGCCATGCCAAGAGACATGTTTGTCAAAACTACTCCAATGATATTTTTTGAGAACATGCTTATGGAAAAATCCATATCTGTAAGAAATGAGAAGAAGGCTAATCACCATTTTCTAATTACATACTAGTTGTTTCAATGAGTGATAATTTAAATGACCAAATCACAGATGTCAAAGGTTTCTTAAGTAATTGATAAGAGAAATAAAGATTAAGGGAAAAGGTGATGACCTGAAGTTGTTAAATCCGTACAACCTAGTAATATCATAAACTTAGTGATGTGTAAACTCTATTGTATTACATTCACTAGAATGAGTGATTTGATAGGCTAATGAAAAATTCCAGGAAATACTTACACCACATTCATTATACATATTTGAAATGACCATAAACTAGTTGATTCAAAATTCTACAACATTAAGATATCTATCATCACCAACAAATATTTGTTTGGTGTTACATTCATTTAGAGAAGAAAAAATGTATCTATCCTTATCCATATGATGATATTCTCTCAAAACAATGATCCACTCATTATAACAAGAAGAAGAAGATTGATGGAAGGATAAACCAAAAGAAAAAATGTTCATTTCCATGAAAATAAGACTTAGAAGAAGAATGGAGGTTGATGTTATGCTTCTTCATTGTTGCTTCCAAGGCTTCCATATTATTGAAACACTTAAATTCCACATGAGGGTCTTTCCCAAAAAAGATGTAATGTAATTCATTTTTTTTCCTTTCTGATTTAGTGTAATTATCACCATTGGCTATAAAGGCTTGTTGAGAGTGGTTGGTACCCTTGTTTTGATTATTGTTGTGAATATTTTTCTACTTTGAATGTGTTAGGAGATGAATCCAGTATCCACATCTCCAATATTCTTCCTACAAATCTCTCAAATAGGAACACAAAATACTCGTATGCACTTACCATGTGGTGGATGGGGGGGTGGGGGATTCAAAGGGGGCCACCAGGCCCCCCTCTTCCAGGGTTTGAGGGAAGAGATGTCAAGGAGAAAAATTCTAGACCCTTCTAGTGTATTTTGGTTCCTTTTGGAACCTTCATATGTATTGTATAAAAGAGGCTAATTCCCCAACATTATAATATAAGAGAGATACAAAAATGAAAATGTGCAAGTTTTTTGTTGAGTAATAAAAAAATATAAAGGTTGTCGGCAATGCCCCATGTTTTTAGCTCTATATATCAATATTTCCGTCTAAATATTGTTTTCTATTGTTATTGTTGTTTGATTATATTTTTATATTGTTCTAACATATGCTATCAAACCATGGAAAACTTGTAAGCATAAGGTTTTTTGTGAGTGAGAGTTACAACAATGATAGTAGTTCAAACCAAGTTCAGGAATTCATGGAAAATTTTAGGATGTGTGCAAGAAGATGAGGGACATTTTACATGTAATCCTACTTTTAGGAAACATGCTCACGATAAATAAAAATACAACACGCTCGTGTTATGTAATACTCCATTTGGTTAAGCTCGAGCCTGACATGTCATATGGAACGTAGGTTAGGCTAAGAGAAATGCGCATAGGTTTTATAGTTATAAAATGTGCACACGTTTTATAGTTACAAAACATTCACATGTTATGGAGAAGCAAAACACGCACATGTTTTGGAGAAGCAAAACGTGTACGCGTTATGGAGAACCACAAAAAATGGTTCTGGTGCATGTCTGGGGAAATGAATAAAAACAATAGTTTAAGTCATCAAGACTTAGGACCTATAGTAATATTTTAGCATCATCAAGAACAACATCTCAAACAACCATGCCTAAACTCCCAAGAGCAAAATTTTTCTTTTTGTAGTATGGACACCATTAGCAGGATTTAAGGACTAATTATGGGTCATAGTTCCTTGACCATGCTTGGGGAAGAAACTCAAGACTTATGCTCAAAAGGAAGTTTTTAAATCTTGATGTCCATGAAAAAGGAATCAAACCTGCACATAGGACCTCAATATGTGATATGTTTCATCTAAGACAGAATATGTAGTGCATTAGAATTCTCTTCGCACTAGAAACATATCCGTAGCCAAGGTTGATCAAGGAAACCTAGTTCTTATTGCCTAAAGGAGTCCTATAGACATATAGGGCCAAAAAAAACATATTGAACAAACACACATGATCTCTTAAGGGTATCCTCAACCTTTAAGATGGGATATGGCCATGATTAGGATTTTTTTAACAATATATATGGAGGATAAGTTGTTAATCATGGTTGGTACGTAAAGCTTTAATTTCAGGTTGTAAACAATATTTTACGACTCAAGGTTGTTATAATAGTAATCCATCCTTAGTACCTTAGTTTATGCCTTATCCACATTTGTTTGCTACTATGCATTGATTGTTATGGTTTACACTTAGGGAAGTTGGTCTAGGAGGTGAACAGGTTATTTTATCCCATTCACACACAAACTAGTGCCCTAACTTAGAAAACCTAGAATATGTGCACCCTCATTAATTCCTTGGAGCGCTACTTCCTTGTTTTGGGGAATCTAGGTTTGAATAGGGGTGCTAGTGTTGTCTTCAGTCCATTTTGGCTCTCCTAGTGAATTTATTGTTAACCTTGATCCACTCCCACACCTATGTTTGCTCACCCACACCTATCTTGGACTCTTTTATACCCCAACATGTGTCTCCAATGTTCACACCATGGTTCGTGACTTTTTGGGGTGATTCAAGAGATGATTGGTTCTGTAACACCCCTATTTTGACCCTGTTTGCATTAAAGGTACATGATGTATATATTGTAATTAATCATGGTGAGGAGCTAAAGGAAAAGAGCTCCACCTTCGATTTGGTTTTGTTATGTTTCAGCAATTGGGATCGTTGCCGACGGTATATCGTGCCATCCAACACACTATAGTTTTGGCATCATGTAAATATGCACATCAAATAAAATAAACCCATAGCCAGCTATGACAGTGCAACGTTAAATGAAAAGGGCATGACGCCTAAGGTTAAGGGTGGGGGGTGTCTAACCCATGGGGTCATTAGGAGTTTTCCATGTGTCGACCATCCACTAAACTTCTCTTGTTTGATTAGTTGGGAGTAGTTATGGCTGGGGAGTGGTGGGTGGCAGAATTTCCATACTTTGCCCCATGTACACTCCACTAGTGAGCTTGCTCTTCCTCATGCAGGGGTAGGGGAACGGTCACCACTCTCCCACTTTTCCACTCATGCGTTTGGGGGTTTTGCTCAGTCTCACACAAGGAGATCGGTTACTCTCATCCCACTGCGAGTTGTTCTGTTTATCCTCACGTAGAGGGAGATTCATGTTTCCTCTCTTATGCCATTGAGTTCTCCATCGTGGTTTTTTTTTGTCTAGACCATCTCACGCCGGCATGAGTCTTCTATCTTCTCCTTCCCATGCATAGGAAAATCGGCATTGTTCTTCCTCATGCAGAGGGATGGGGAGAGGGGGTTTTGTTCCCACGAATTTCCTGTATAGAATCCATTCAAGTTGAGGGGTTGTGCATATGTGAGTTCCCCTCATGGATTTGTGGTTTGTATACCTATTTTTCCTTTGTCCAAGATTGAGAATCGGAATTCTCTCCTATTTTGGGTTGTTGTGTATGCAAGTACCTTCTTGGGTTGCTGTCGAGTTGTTTTTTCCATGCTAGGGCCAAGAACAACTTTGAATCCTCTTGTCTAACCTAAGCTATGTTCACCCTTTCATTTGGGTTATCACCCTGTTGTCCTTATTTTCTTCACAGAGCTATGAGTTGTTTGCTTTATTGCGGTATGCAGTGGTTGGTCTTCGGATTGTTGAGAGTAGGATTAGAGGCTGGGTATGCTTGAGAAATAGGTGTTTGGATCCACTCAAATAGAGTGATACTGCTAGCTTTCTTCTCCACAACCCTCGAAGAGTATTGGAAAGGGAAGTCAGGGCCTGAAGCAGAGAAAGTACTGATTCCTGGTGTCAGGTGTGTGGATGTCTTGGAAGTCCGGTTAACTCTGGTGTGGGCATTCTTAGCTCTCCATTGAGGCCACTAGCTTATCATTTAGCCTTTCCTAACTCCTTGATAGCCTAATAAAACCTACTGTGGGGGCTTGGCTGATTTGTGTACCTTGGCTATGTGTAAGCCTGCTTTGACCCTTATTCCTTGAGGAATCATGACCAGCTTGGGGGTGGTAGTGTTGCTGAGAGATTGATGAGAATGATGGCCTATGGTTGGGTGGAACGTTGCAGTGACGTAGCTGGTTGCGGGACGAGATATTTATAGGATAAGCATTATTGTCCATTTTGCCTCTACATTTACATTTACTGTCTAATGTCTAATGAATCATAATGATGGACATGTTGATGCTGGAACGTATATGTTTGCTTCCATTGTATGTTGAGTAATTATGCATCCTTGTATGTGAATGATTATGCATCTTAGCATGTTTTATGTTTTAAGAATTTTATTTCACCATTATATGCATGTTCTTCTTCTTGGGTCTAGTTTCCCGAAGGTTTTTGTTGTTTGGTAGTGTCCTCTTTACCGGTCAGAGGGTCGAGGACGTTACAGTATGGTATCAGAGCTCTGGTTGTAGCATGGGCCTAAATGGGCCATGAAGATGCAGTGATAGAGCATATGTTGCATCATTTGGGCCTCATAGGGCCATGAGAAATAGTCAATAGAGGAAGGTTGCCTATTGCCCAGAAGAAACTAGGATAAATGGTTGATAACAAGAAAATTCCCAAAAAAATTCTATGTGCCAGAATTGTCGGCCCATCGAAGAACTTTTTACAAAGTTCCTCCGACACGGAAAAAGTGTTAGTCTCAAGACCACCTGATGCCGACCATCGGCGATCAACGCCACTTAGTTGAAGGAATTTCCAATGACACGTCGACGGAGGATAGTAGAGTGATCAATGACGGAGAGGAATTTTGGAATTTTTTTACAAAGTAGCGCAATCATCAACAATCGGCGATGATTAGTTGATCGCATCGCCGAAGCTTAGATAATTATGTTGCTGATGCAGTGAAAATTTGGCGACTACATTGGAAGATATTGGCTGATTGTGCACCACCATTGCAGATGGCTAGATGACTATGCTTCCGACAGGTAGAGCCTCTGACCCCCGATGCCGCAGAAGATAGTTGATCCAATGGCCGATGCGGTGGAAGACAAAGGATGAAAGTTTTAAAAATTTTCTAAGGCACAAGATAATCGGCCATTGGAAGATGTTAGTGGTTGGGATCGCTGATGACTAGCGGATAGGATCGGCGAATGATAGAAGATGAAGCTACTGATGATGAAGGGTTTTGGTAGAAAATAGATGAAGGAAGAGCCGCAATTTCGGCAGGGATCTTTTGAAGATCGCTGAAACATTGGCAAAAAATAGACGATGCGGGTGCCGATGTGTCAGTGGAAGAAAGTAAAAAGAGAAAATTTTTGAAAATTTCTCTAAGTAAGGAAATCGTCGAGGAAATTTAGATGACAAAACCACCGATGCAACGATGGAAACTGAAAGAAATTAGTTGTTCAAACCACCACTACCGTTGGCGGAAAATAGTTGTTGGGATCGCCGACACCGTGGAAGAGTTTAGTTGTTTGTCAGTATGTTGTTGTGGCTGCCATGTGGACTAGTGCATCGATGATTAGGAGTTCAAACCTCCGATGCTCTGAGCGCCAACACATAGCGCTTAGTGGTTCTGACCACCGATAGATGTTATGGCCATGAGAAAAAGAAGAAATTTCATAAATTTTTCTAAGTGTTGACTTCATCAGAAAATGTTAATTGTATTGGTCGCCGATGAACATCGAAAGAAGTTAATGGTTCGCATGCCACCATTGTGGAAGCCTAGAGCACTAAGCTTCTGACAGACAAAGGTTTTGACTGCCGATGTCATGATAGTGGTGCTTCAGATGATCGATTAGAAATCATCGGTGAATCAGATCATCGATGCGGAGGGAAAACTTGTTGTTTGAGCAGCCGACACATCGGAGGAGAATAGACACATCGGAGGAGAATAGGAGATGGGATCATCGATAGACAGATGAAGAAGGTGCCGATGATGTGATGACAGAAGATGAGACGAAGCAGACAGAACCAAAGGCTTCGGTGAAAGTTAGTTGTTTGGAAAGCCGATGTGGTGACAGACAAGGGAAGAAAAATTCTAAAATTTCTCTAAGTGCAGAAAGCGTCAGAAAATTTTAGTGGATGAAACCGTCGATGAGCGTCCTCGAAAGAATTTAGTCGTTGGGGTTCTGCAGTTGCAGATGTCAGTTGAACTATTGTTCCAATGAATAGAATTTTAGATCGCTAATACAGCGGAGAATATTAAGGGATCAAGCTGCTGATGAAATATGTCGGAGAAGTTTAGTTGATTGGGAGTTCATCGTTGCGGCTACCTAGAAGACTAATCGCCCGACGCCGCAACTGTTAGTGCTTTAGACTGGCGATCGAAAGCTTGTAGATGTTAGTCATTCCAACCACCAGTAGATTTATGGTTATGGAAACTTTTGTTAGTTTGTTGGCTACCACTGTGAAAGCATAGACAGCTAGCCACCCGATGCTCAGAGCATCCGACCACCGGTGTAGCAGTTAGTCAATTTTCTCGCCAATGAAGTTCGGAATAGTAGACCACTGTAGGCCAATACGGTGGAATAAAATTAGACATTCTAGATACTGAAACACCGAAAGGTTAGTGACAAAAGGACCCGAGAAATAGTCCTTGGCATTGCTGATGTCGTCTGGAAGGCTTACTTCGGAAAAATATAGTCGAGGAAACCGCCGATACAGCGGAAACTTATAGTTGATAGGGCCATTGATGAGCGCCAAAGAAATGTAGTCATATTGGCTGCTAAAGGGGTAGAAGACTAGTCTACTAAGGATCCTAAACGTTGGAAAATTAGCTAGGAAGGGACCCGATAGGGGGAAAGAAAATTCGGTTTTTCAGTGGAATTTCTAGCAGTTCCAACTAGTGTTCCAGTAGGCTTTGTAGTGAATATTCTCATTGGATTTTTTAGCAGTTTTAGGACTAAAAAGGAAGAAAACCCTAGGTGACTGAAGTTAGCATTCCCAACCAAAATACAATTGTATGTTTTGCCATCATTCTAGAAGTGGTGTGGTTTTCACACCCGAGGTTAGAATGAAGCATGTGGATAGGTGTTGGAAAGCTTATCCAGCAGGGAATAAGGGAGAGTCACCAGAATCTGAGTGTGGAGTAGCAAAGTGCTAGTGATTGCTTGAAAGAGAAATGTGCTGCTGTCAATATGGAAAAATCCAGGAATTGCATGCCTAGAGGTAGCAAGACCATGCAGTCAATTCAGCTGTTGTGTGGAAGAGGAGTTCCATGCAAACATGAGGGACTTAAAAAGGGAAATTTCCTTAAACCATATCTTGTTAATTATGATTACAAGTTTTATACATGAAATATGTGGGGATATGCTTTGCATGCATAGGATATTACATGTTGGTAAGAATAGTGAGGATTATACGTTTATAATGAACGACTAATGATAATTATTGCATTGGTGTTGGCATTAGTGGAAAAACCAACGACAACATGGACATGGCTGAATATGTTGCTGATGCTGGAAAACGTGACTAGAAACCTTGTGGACGAAGGGATAAGGCAACAAGTCTAGAATCAAAAGTTGATGAGCAAATCCTGCAATCTCCTGCAAATAACCAACTAAACTGGTAATGTCAAGGGTGTAAGTAGGACCCATGAAGGTAAGGGTTTAATTATGAAAATTGCATGGAGTGGTAAATGAAATAGGTCTCATACCATGTGGGTATTTGAAATTTATATTACATTCATACAGAAATGTATCATACCTATATATGTTGTTATGAGCTTATAAGTATCCCAAGGAAAGGTAGCACTGATGACCTTAATTATAACAGTGCATCCTATGTGAAGTAGTCATGGTTAGGCCATGCATGGTATGTTTGAATGCATAAGTAATCCTAAATCAATGCAAGGTAGCATTGACTGGATATGCATAAAAGGATTTCATAAATCTTGTAGTTATGCATTGAATGGATGCATATGAAGGGTGTGAGTAAATAATTACATAAGCATGGGTGCAAATGTTGTGATGCATTGCATGAATGCATTGATATAGTATATGTGATATTACGAATAAATAATGGCTGAAATGATGAATTGATGACAATTCTAGAACCATTTCAAGAGCTGTTATGAATGCAGGATAGTAAGTGCATAAAGAGGGTAGTCATGATCAATTGGATGGCGGAAATGCTCTATGGAGGAGCAAGGTGGTACAAATGATATGCTTGTGAAGTAAGAAGTATCTAAATCTTTTGTTTAAATTACATAAATGAGGGGATCGTACCCTGTAATTTAACATATGATAATGATTGTGTGAAGTAAATGAGTTTTGGTAGTATTGATGTGATTAACAACTCAGAGTATTTGAATTTTATAAATTCTGAAAATTCTTTAGTGATGGCTGCGGAAATGAAAAGGTTATATGCATCAAGACTTACCAAGTGTTTGGCTGATTGAAGTTCAGGTTTCAGGTAGATTGTTTGGGGCATGGCAAAGTGGGTAAGACCATGACAAAGACTGGAATCTACCATGTGAAAGAGACAAACCTTATGATAAGAGTCTCATGGCTGTGAAAATAGTTTATATACTAAGTGAATTGTCAATTTAAAAATGTAAATTTCAGATCTAAGAAATTGCTGACAACTACTAATCACCATTGACTTGCATAGAATTGTGTCAGGAGGACACATTGTAAGTGGGTGTCCATGTTATACTAGTAGGCATAAAATAATAATGGACATGATGGTGCTGCTTACAAGAGACTCACAATCGAGGATCACCTCATTTCCAAGCAAATCAATTTCTGTAGTGAACAAAGTTGCAAATTCTCATTGAATTTAATTACCAATGTCATTGCTTAGTTATGGAACAATCAAATTTGGATTGTATTATCAGATAATGATTGACTATTTGGCTAGTTGATGAATGTGCCAGGGGTACACACTGCAGGAAGATCATGTGTGATGGCCTGCAGAAGCCAAACTTCATGGGAAAGTTTTCTCTTATCTTGGAAATGGGTTTCGGGTGAAACTCCATTGGACATTTTGGAAATGTCTCGTCTTCACTACATGTTCGGTGAGCAACATGAGTGAGATGGTATAGGTTATGTCAGTAAGACATGTGTGGATACAAAATGTAAAAAGGAATTGGGATGGAAAAATGAGGGACTGTCACCTCAAAGAAGGGAGCCCCCATTCCTCCTTAACAAAGGAATATTTCCTCGACAAATGGATAAGTGTTCTATGACCCTAGCTAAGAATATGCATGTCAAATTGTTAAATTCAATATGCAGAGCATGTTTTGATTTTATTTCCATTATGGCAGATTGCTTGAGTATGAATAGGGCCTACATGGTACACACCGGAAAAGGGTGCACACTCTTGTGATGTCGGATCATGGAAGGGTTTCCAATATTGATTACACCCGAGGGAGTGGACGCAATCCTGGTGTCTCAATACTTGATAGAGAATGATATGAAACATGGATACGGTTTTAGAGCAATAACGCTAACGAATATGCTTTTATTGCTTGTGTTGTTAGGCTAAACAAATGTAGTCTGGTGTTATACCCTAAATGAACAATGGCTTGAGCTCATCCTACCTTCTACTAAAGAGCACATAGAAGAAGACATTCCTGAGGGACGGTCAACTCAGAGAAGGGAGTGGTCTCTTGTGTGATATGGGGTAGTGGAATTAAAGCTCACTACTGGAAATGAAACCCGAAAATGGTCATTTATTGTTGATATAGGTGCATGTGTTATTGTTGATGTCCTAATAAA